>VWYP01016005.1:87177-167396 GCA_013400435.1 Pycnonotus jocosus | reverse complement strand
TTTCCTGTAAAAAAAAAAAAAAAGAAAGTTGCTCATTTAATCACCATCAACAAGCTTTTAAGATATTTCCTTAGATTATACTAATTTTAAAAAACAATCCACCCCACTAAAGAGCTTTCATACAAAGAGTATCAGATACTGGGATTTATCAATAGACTGTGCACAACAACCTCATTTTCAATTCTAGAAAAGGAGCTTAAAAACATGATTCAGATTCTGCCAGCAATATCCACTTGTTCTGCAGAGCACCAAGGTCAGTTCTCTCTGGAAGCAGTAAAACAACCAACTAAACCTATAAAGAAAAATAATTATATCAGTGTATATCAAAAGGCACTTGGTTTTTCAACTCCCAGATGATAAATGGCCTCAAAAACCATATGGAAAGGTATGTGTTTTCTACCAAGTCTGTATTTCCAAGCACTACACAGTTTTATTCTGCATTTGCAGAAAAAAAAAATTTCCACTCTAATTCCTTCATATTTCTCAAATAATTCAAAGAAACTCATGTTCATATGCTGCACATAACATAACTTACTTACTTCCTGTCACAAAACCCAGGAGAAGCTGTAAAAAACAGACAATAACATGAATATTTTGCACAGAATCACTCAAATGAAAATGTCTTACGCCTTTGTGGCTTCCAAAAACAAAGCAATCTGTTGTTTGATATACGGCTGCCGCAGGATGCTTTTCACACTAGGTCTTTGTTCAGGTTTTTTACTGAGCATAGTTTGTATTATTTCTACCAGCTGTGGGCTGTAATCCTTTGGCATGGGTGGCAGCTGTGAAAAGAAAGGGAAGTCTGATATTATTTAATATATTCATCAACAGGGGCTACTGCTAGAATGTTTATTGGTGACCATTATGGTCAGCTACACAAAAAAATACGTATAAAAACCAGACTCATTATTCAAATGCTAAAAGTTATCTGACTACTTAATGTTAAACAAAATACTGAAATTCCAAGTGTGTGTCTAAGAACTGTTCCTAATTTTATTAATATGAACAATAAAAGTTCTGTAAATAGGCTTAAAATTGATAAAAATGAAACCAATATTAACTTCATTATATGCCAAAGCAAGAAGACACATAAATAAGCTAATCTTATACAACAGGAAACAGGGCGCACACAGTAATTTAATTTTTATGCACTGTTTATGCTAAACCAGAAGCAAATTAAGAAAGTAATATCAGAACTTTGAAAATTATTTAAAGCAGAAAGCAAATTAAGAAAGTAATTTCAGAACTTTGAAAATTAATCAGGACATTCATTACATGATGAGATAATGAGAAACTCTAGCCATATCTCCAGAGGAGAAACTCCCTTGGTCTGGTATCACATCATCCACCACCATAAAACAACAGTCTTACATATGATGGAGTATGTTACATGTAAGTATTTTTACCTCCATGCAAGATTTCTGATCAGAAAAGATAATTTCTATTTTTGATAGAAATCCAAGCACATATAAAAAATTTCAGTAGTTTTTACCTTCCCTTCAATAATTCGGTAAGCCAAGGAGTTCATGTCCTTGGCATTGAAGGCATGTTTCAGTGTAGCCATCTCATAAACACAGCAGCCCAAGGCCCAAACATCTGACTGAAAAAATGGGAAGAGAAAATGTTTGGGAATTTGATATTAGTTGTACAAGTTTTATCTATTTACCTGTTTTCAAAGAGGCCTTTAATGGCACTAAGCTAATTAAGCCCAAATTCCACTGCAAACTTTTGGCTTCAGTCTCACTCTTCTATTTTTAATTGTGATCAAGTGAACTATTTTCTTACAAATATCCCCAAGTTTTTTCCAAAAGGAAGTGTAGAAATTAGCTATCTTTAGGGGGATAGTTGCTTATTCCTTTTTTAGTACAATATCAGTCCTATCTGTAAATGAAAAATCTTGGTTTTTCATTGGAAGACGTTTCCCCTGAGTTCTTGCTCATTGCACTCATATTTATTTAGTGTGTGGTTTACAGCAAGAGATGAACAGGGGAACATATTTGCTTTATTCTGTTATATTTTAAATTCACAATAACACTGTTTATTCCTCTCATTAAAATTTCCTTTCCCTTTTTTTCTTTTTGCTTTTTAATGCTGCTGTTATTTCTAATACAACTTTTGAGTGTAAAACTTCCTGTCTGGCATATAATAAATTCAGAAAGTGCATCTCTCTAATACAGACTGATATTTCTGTTCCCATTCTCTATATCTCCAGCTGTGAGAGGTACAGGCAGCCTGCTGAACACTTTAGCTGTGATAACTTAGCACATACTATGAATTCCTAAACACAGTTCCAGAAACAAACATTCCCACAAATCTCTATATTTTTGTTTGGTGTTTGGGAAGATTAAAAGGACTTGGAAGCAATAAGAAACCAAAACCCACAGATAAGATTGTAATGACCTCATACAAATAAAACAATGTTCCTAAGAGAAGAGAAACGACATTTTCATACTGTACCTTGTAGTTGTAGGGTTTGTTAGAAAAGAGTTCAGGGCTCATGTAGTACGGGGTGCCTATGAGAGTGCAGGCCATGTCATACTGGTTTTCCAACACTCTGGCTATTCCCAGGTCTCCCACTTTGATTATATTTGTTCGTGTCAGGAAAATATTCTGAGTTTTAAGATCTCTGTGCAGAATGTGCTTTTCATGTAAATACTAGGGGGAAAAAATCATATAAATAAGGTTAATTAACTCCTAATTGGTTCTTTTAAACTGAAAAGTAAAATCTCATTACACAAGTCAAAGAAAGAAAACACAAAAGGGAACACATAAATCACTCTCAAGGTCAGGAATGACCTGCTAAGACAGTATTGGTGAAATAACATTAAAAGTGACTGATACAGGCAGGGGCCAAAACCTTGGCAGCGCTTTAACCAAATTTCCCTGTGTGGCTCTTGTAAATCAGCAGAAAAGAGGAAATAAAAATGTAAAGTTAAGACTGTAACTCACTTTCTGCTGCTTTCATTTCTTGACAATCTTAGTACAAAAAAAATTCAGAGAAAATTACAATATGAGCTTTGTGTAAACAGGGAAGAAAATTAGTCATAATAAACAACAGGCAGTACCCATAATTAATGTATTTTTGACCTGACAACCAACTTTAAGATAGGTTTTCTGTCCATTTTTTTTATTCTTCAATGTTAACATCTGTATCTTGTCTTTATTGCTGCAACAATTGCCTTTAAAGTTTGATAACCTCCAATTATAAATTTAAAAGAGTAGGATAAGGCTTAACAGAAATGATGCATTAGTAGTCTAAATTTGCCATTAAAAACAGCAAGAAAAAGACTGAACACAAAATGCTTCTGAAATAACATGTCTTTTTTTTCCCAAAAAACCTACATTTTGTAAATTTAATGTAAAATTTCAAACCAAAGAAGCATTTCAGACAAGAGCTGCAAACACCCCAAAGGTAACCACTGTCTACTGTGCAACAACATGTGGACATAAAATATGTCAGCAATTTCTTCTTAAAACAGTTGATTTTAGTGCAATGATCCATTTTTAATGTACTAATAACCATTGTATTTAGATGCTAACCCAGCCAAACAGGAATCCAAAGGCTGTAGCTTAGCTGGCATTTTTGAATACATAAAAAGTCAAGTTAAGTTTGTAGGTGAAGGTGACAAAATTACACTTCATTGTACCTGCAGCGCCATGGCAATCTGGACAAACCACTCCACCACCTGATTCTCAGGCAAGAGTCTTCCCTTCTGCTCCTTGAGTTTGTGGTAGAGGTCTCCTCCCTCGCAGAAGCCCATCACAATGTAGAGGTGGCCATCGTCGCCCTGCCAGGACTCTCTGTAGGTGACAATGTTGGGGTGTCTCAGCTGGGACAGGAGCTGTGCCTCTTGCTCTGCTGCTCTCCTCTCACGGCTGGAAGCACTTCTAAGGTTTAACTTTTTGATGACATACTGGAAAAGACAAGGCAAGGTGTATGGTAAGAGATGAAAGGAGCTCTGCAGAAGCCCTAGGAAATTCTCCAGACCTAAAGGAAATGCAGTATTTGAAATCCCCCCTCATTATTCTACATGGAGGCTGCAGTTTGGCTGAAAGTTATACACAATTTCTTCTTTTCTACCCTTACACCATAAAAATGGAACAAGTGTGTTCCATTCATCCACCTGAATACAATTCTGTTCAGGAATTTGGTGTTGTTTTCCTTTCTTCTGACTAATGATCACATTTCTCTTTTTCTCCCTACTCTCATTTTAAATGTGTGTCTGTTGTTCATCTTTTAAGCCTGAAATAGGTGTTTGTGCACCACAATTACTCTTAGAAAGGGTACATCAATAGTAAACTTATATATTTATATACTATGTAGTCATCTGCAAACAAATGATAAAAGTCATCTGAAAGAGACAAAAGGTCTTGTGCTCACTTCTAAATTTCTTCTATTTTTTATTAAGAGGGGTCAAGAATTTTTCAAAACTACATACAAAAGTTATCTGTTTCCTTAATATGTATTACATTAAATATAATACTAAGGAATTTCAGGTTGCAGCAAAAACATTCATGAAGCTGAAGACAAGATGATAAAATCCATAGAACACTTGGTGATCATCACCCACATCACCAATATTTAGGTCTGACCTGGCCCTATCCTGATGAAAATTTTGTAGGACATCACTTTAGGGCATCAGCTTCCCCCTGAACAATACTGTCATGGTTACATTTGAACCTGCTCTTAACAGAGAGGTTTTAAATCAAAACTTTAAAAATATTTTTACTTGCTGAATTTTGGCATCCTCAGAGATGGTTCACTGTCTGCTCTCCAGGCTGTGCCTATTAATTAGCCCAGCACATTTAATTAGTGCTGAGGAGACGTCCCTATATACCAAGGGAACAAATTACCCAGGAAATCCACAGTACCTCCTGACTTTGTGTTTCAGAAGCCTGCTGGATGGAACCTGTGATTTTCAGCTTCTAGGAGGAATATCACAAAGCTAATTGTGTACAGCATCACCTAACTTCAAAATAAAATAGAAATGCTGCAACTACTGTGTTCTATGTGACGAGTCAACTACAACTCTATCTTTGGGCATGGAAATTATTTAAGCTTATACCAGCATCTTTTTGAAAATACACACCAAAAAATGCAAAAATTAGCATATATTAGCCCTATTTAAAACTTGACATTGATTATATTTAGTTTAATGAGCATGTTTTCCTTGCAAGATTCTCTGCTGAAGTCTTTTTTAATGCTCTTCCACCATATTTGATATCAAATTGTGTATGAATTCCATTTTGTTTTGTTTTAAACACTTAAAGCTACTTGACCTTCTTCACAAAAATCCAGCATTCAATTAATAGCAAATATGCTTAAATAAGACACAACTTCTTTCACAGAACATATGGCACTGTGCCAAAGCCACGACAAAAAATCCTGATCATCCTGCCACAGAAAAAAAGTTTGTAAAAGTTGGTAAAAGATAAAACACAGTAAACTACACCAAATATTTATGATGCAACTACAAATGGGAAGCAAGGCTCTTGCCAGTGCTAATGACCAGCAGCACCACAATGAAATCCAAGGACCTGTATCCCAGTGAAAGTGACCTCAATGTACTGTTTACTTTTAGGATGAAGTTAGCAACTCTTTGAGGACATTGGACTGTGTCCGATGGCGTGTAGGGAATAAGTCCTGCCATCACTGCTACCCATGCCATGGGTCATAGGGATTTACCCCGGGATTCCAAGCAGGGAATTGCCCTCTCCGGGAAGGGCACACCCTCTGATCCCTGCTGGGAACAAACCTTCTCCCATCATTTCCAGTAAAATCCCGGGCACAAGGCTCACACAGGAGGTTGCTGTGGCACTGCTCTCTGCATGTTCTCCAGCCCCACTTCCTTGCTCTCTCATATTCCCTATCAAACACCTCTGCTTTGGCCAGCCTAGACAGATTATTTCAGTTTCCAACAAAAACGCTTATGCTTCTACTCTGACACAACCAAAACCTTCCCGGGAAAAGTCCTGTCCACAGCTTTAATAAAAGTTCTTATAGACAAAGGAACAGAACAGATACAGCAGCTTGGGTGGCTGCAGCCACACCCCAACACCTGGTGACGGTCACAGTCCCACCGTGACACCTGGCCGCAGTCAGAGCTGCACCCTCACAGGACGCCACGTCCCAGGTGGTGCCCAGGGTGAGTCAGGGCCACCAGCCAAAGCCGGGCCACAGCTGGGTGCGGGGCACAGCCGGATCAGACACTGCGGCACCCCCAGCCCAGCGCAGCCCCGGCCATTCCCCTCACGCCGAGCTGCGCCCGCCGCCGCGCCCGTGCCCCGCGGTCCAGCCCCTCGCTACCTGCTTGCGGTCCTGGCGGTGCCGCGCCAGGCTCACCTCCCCGTAGCTGCCCTTGCCCACGGCCCGCAGGAAGCAGTAGGCAGCCAGGGACATCCTCCCGCCTCCGGGCCCGGGCAGCGCCCGCTGCCATAGAGATGCCCGGGGCGGCCACGGCCATGGAGCGCCCGGCGCGCAGCTTTCCGGCGGGGGCGCGGCGCCGCGGCGGCCATTTTGGAAGCGGGCGCGGCGGCCATGTTGAGAGCGGGCAGCGCGGCTGAGGGAGCGAGCCCGCTCTGGTGCTGGCTTTGGCCGCAGCAGCCCCGGGACAGCGCTGTCCCTTCACGGATCCGCCTGAGGCGAGTCCCCGGCGGGCTGCTCCGTGACACCCCTGTGCTGAGCCCGGGGGAGGCCCGCGACAGGGACACGTCTGTGTCACAACACCCCACCTGCTGTGAGCCCCGGCAGGGCACAGCAGCTCCGCGGAGCCATCCTGTCCATTTGGATAGGGTAGAGAATTGGTTAAAAATCTCCAGGCTGGGTAAAAAAGGAGCTCCTGGAGCTCTCCCGTGGCTGAGCACCTCATAACCCTGATTGCAGAAAAACCCGAAAATAGAATGTTTTGTTATCACTGAGCATGTAATCTTCAGTCCTCGAAGTCTGTCTTTCATTAACGGGTGAAATGAACCAGCTAAAAGGTTTAAGAGAGAATTAACACTGTCAGGGTAACAAACACAGAAAAATGGCTCTGCAGCGCAGGTTGGGCGCACACTGAGCGTACAAGATGCAAGACCTGGGAGCTCGGACCTGTTTTCAGCCATTAAGTTGAATAGGAACCCATTTAATGGGAAGTTTCTAGACTGGACAGGATATATGTCAAATAACGATACCTAAATCGGGTACTTGAGTAATATGGAGGATTACTGGGGTACTTTTGAAATGAAGCTTAAATGGCTTTCACAGACTGCAAGCCTGTTATGGCTGCAGTAAATTTGAGCCAGGGAAAGGCTTTAAGGAGGTATCAGAAAGATGACAGTTTTCATTTGGGTAAAAAGTGGGTCTGGACTAGAGATTAATCTCAGTTGCCAGTACAGAAATGGCTGTGATTTTCTGTTTGGAGCTGTTATATAGAAGAGACATTGCTGAAATATTCTGTAAATTCTTTAACAGATTTTCTAACAGTATTCTGTAGATTATACTAATTCAAAATTCAGTATCAGATTTTCCCCAAATACCTAATGCTTAATCTCACTTCTGTCATTGGGTTATTTATTAACACTTGGTAAACAAAGCATTAGATATTTATTCATATCATTCCAATTGGAACCTCACTGTTTTTCCAAAATGGAAAACAGACTATTGCTTTGTATTTTAGTTTTGATTCCCACCTTTTCATCCTCAGACTTTTTGCTAACACATGTCAGAAACATCAAGGTAAGTAATCAACTGTGTGTGGGGCTTCCACTCCTCCAAGATTGATTTCTTGCAGTTTATCAGCATTTATCAGAGAGTTCATACAATGCTGGCAGCAGGAACTCTGTGCTCTCTGGTACCCCTGGACACAGGATAAAAGCTGGAACTCAGACTGGTTGGTCTCTAATCAGCCTCAGTTTTAAATCTGCTCTGAGGTTCTCTCTGTCTTTTTAAAACATCATTTTCCTCTGTTTTCACTGTCATAGCCACGTAATGGTGACATATTTTAGTAAAATATTTAAATGTGTAAAGCAATCAGTGCTGCCAGGGAACTGCCTTTGGCACCTGTTAAGGAATACGAGTGAAAAGATGGCTCTAAGAAACAGAAAACAGAGAGGTAACATGGCATCAAGATAAATGCCAACTATCCAAATGACTTGGTAGGATTTTTCTCAAAAGATTTGTGTGTTAGCACAACATGAGATACGTCTCTCAAAAGGGCCATTCTGGTTTTGACTGGATCTCTGAGTAAGGCAGTGCTGCCTGATTTTTTGCCTGATTTTCTTTGGTTAAGTTGTTGGCCACTACTCCTCGCCTCCATAAATTATTTTCCTCTCTCTCAGTGGCTGTGGACTCTGAAAAGTTACAGAGGGCAAATCTCTTTAGGGAGCATTCTGAGTTACTGAGTAGAACAGGACAAAGCATTTTACTCTTTATTGCTCTTGATTAGGTTATGATCTTTGCCAAGATTTTTCTTTGAAAATCAGGATAATAACATGTCTAACTTTTAAAAGTCAACGTGAGATTTAATGCTGCAAACTGGAAATGCCAGAGATTCTTATTATTTAACCATCATGTAGCCCAGATATAATACAGCTTTTTCCTGCTGATTACCATAGTGCCTGTGGTTCTCTGTATGTCTTACAATTCTCCATCCATAAATGCAGAGCACTGTGGAAAAGTCAGTTGATTCTCCCAGTTTTTTCTGTACTTCATGCAAATGTGATGTGATTGGAATGGAGGCGTTTGCTCTGTAGCGTGAAGGTCTCGGTGCCCATCCATGTCTTGGCCCCTTTGAGGAAGCAGTATCCAGGGCTGAAGTGAGGCTGGAATTCTGGCTGGCTGATGACCTTTAAGCTGTCAAAGCTGCTTTTAGAGCCACAGCCAGGTAGACACAGTTGGCAGAAATTCTGCTGAAAGTGGAATAAAAATCCATCGGAGTTCCCGGTGTGTGCTGGCACACCAATGAGCTGCATTATGGGCTCTTCTCTGTGGCACCCAATTAAGCATCACTTGGGATGATGAAATCTTCAGTGTCGCTGTAGACTCAGAGATCATTTTCATGCCTTCTTTTCCTGTGTAGCATTTAGGAGTATATGCAAATACCTTGTTCACTGTTGTGGATTCCCAGCAGTCACCTCAAGACAACTGTAGAGTCTTTGCTGATCCTTTTAGTAGTGCTGTGGATTAGTTTCCCAAGCTGTACAATCAGGGCTTCTTTCAGCAAGTGCTGTGACAGAGTCCTCTTTTCCCTCTCTGTTTTCTTGGGAGTTCAAATTTCTTTTCCTCTTCAATTTCCATAGGTTTTTTGCACCTCTATTCTTTTCTGCTGCCACAGCAAAACAGTATTAAACAAAAGAAGAGTTTGTTGTTGGTGCACAACTGAAAAATAATAAAATTCTAATAATTGGTGCACCTGGCAAATATGTGAAAATAATTTATCAAGTAACATTTTATCAAGTAACAATTACCCAGGGTAGAGGATGTTTATTCTCATTTTAGTTTAGAATTGCATAATCATTTTGATTGGCACACTATTGCTTTTTGCACACATGGCTCTAAACGACCTTGATGTTAGGCTCAAGTTACACCTGAGTGAATCATTAAAAATGAAAAAACCCAGAACAAAATCACAGAGTCACGTAATCCCCTCCCCTGTGCAAACCAGGGTTAGCTAGAGCAGGTAGCAGGGTGATGTCCAGCTGGATTGGGTATCTCCATTGAAGATCAGCCCAAGTGCAAAGGGAGTGGTGCCTTTCACAGAGAGATTTTTCTGTAGTTTCAATGGAAATTGCAGAGTACCCCTCAAAATATTTACAGAATCAAAATATAACTCCTTCAAAACTACTGTTGAAGCCATAAATCTGATAAAGAATATGCACAACAGCAATTCTATGAAATTGAAATGCAGGTACAGTATCTTTCAGTTTGGAAGCAGTAGTCAGAATTGCAGAATTTGTAGCTATACACATTTTTATAGTTGTTTGTTTGTTGTGGTTTTGTTTGGTTTGGAGGTTTGTTTGTTTGGGGGTTTTATTTGATTTTTTGGTGGGTTTTTTTGTTTGTTTGTTTTGTTTTGTTTTTGTAGTTTGTATAAACTGCCTGCTAGTTCCACTGCAAGGAAAAGTTTGTACCAAACAAACTGACATTTCACAGAGTTCCATTTTTTCGTTTCCCAGGGTGCATACCTCAGTTTGTATTTTGTAAGGGGAAATGACAAGCTGTAGTGACAGTATGATAATGACAGAAAAGATAATTCCAATATTGGAAAGGTCAGATTTAAGTTGGTGCACACTCTATACAGGCATTAAAGGAATCCATACATGCTTGTGAAAAGGAGAGATGGACACACAGAAATCATCTGGATGGCAGCAACAGTTTGAAAGATGAACCTAAAGAAATGCACACAGAGGTTTTTTTGCCAGACTCTTAACAGCAGAAGAGAAGCCTTCTCCCTCAAACCTTGCATAACCATAGATTTAGTATAGTGTCTTGAAAAGGACCCCAAAATAAACAAAAAAATAACCCTCTGTGTCTCAGTTTCCAACTGTGAAAGGTACTGAAAGCCTTAAGTGTACTTGAGATGTGTATCTGATTTGTTGTGTCCTTCCCCCTGCATTGGGTGTAGCAGGTAAACACGATTCCACAAAATGTGACCCCCGAGGCTCTTGGAGCCAGACGAGATAAGGTGTTTGCAGTTGAGCTGATGGGAATTGAGTTACACAAGCTGTTATTTTAACAGCACTCAGGAAGTTTGTTTAATGCCTGTTCTCTCTTTCAGAACAGAGTACATGATATTGTTGTACAGCTTCTGATATTTGCACCTACTCTGGGAGAAAATATGGGAACTTTCCCCACGTTTTAACTGCTTGTTTTCCCCCCCTGCATGCAGCCTTTTGTAGTGACAGCCTCTCCTCTCTCTTCCTGCTGAATTACCTTCCTACCTGGTCGTGTAAGGATGAGAGGCTGGTGGGCTGAAATGGGAAAAAATTAGGAGTCTGAAAGAAATGTAAGAGTGCCTGATAGTTTGAATTTGTGTGGCAGGGGAAAAAAAAAGTGCAAACTGGCTTTTTATGCTTTGATACAACCCTTATAGTTCTTCCAAGGGAGAATAAGTTTGAAAAGAAAATATGTACTGCAGGACCCAGATCTAGGAGTCCTCAAGAAAAAGATGTCACTATGAGGACAAGATATTTTGGTTTTACTTGAGGTCACCATACAGCCAACCTATACTCGAGGAAAACCTGTTAATCAGACCTTATGGTGTTCTTTGTCATTTAGTCTCAATGACATTTAATTATAAATGACACTGAGCATTTGAGCCTCTTTTCCTCTCATTCTCCCTCATACTTCAAGGGTCCATGTTTATTTTCAGCTGGAAGAGGACACTTTTTGTGTCACATGAACAAAATATAAAGTGAGCAACATTCACAGTTTAACTTACCTTTCAAAACCACAATATTTAAGGTACACTGATGTCAAATGAAAACCAAAACATTCAACAAAGCAAAATAACTACAACCTGCCTCACATCCCTTATTTGCTCTTGCCTCAAATTTACTTCAGTTTATTAATGAAGATCTTTCTCAAGCCTTCCTTCTCCTGGACTTCTTTTGGCTTGTGACAACTACACAAATGCTAAGAGATTTATTTCTAAATGTAGCTTTCCTACCTAAGTTATGATTTTTTCTTTTTTTTTGTCTTTACAGAAGCGAAATGCTGATAATGACTTGGTGAGTAAGGCATGGTTTTTTCTGGGCTACCAAGATTTTATAGTGACAAGAATATTCTTACTGTGTTCACAAAATGTTTCTCCGAGTCCAGTCTGAGCAAATGGATATTTCTGAGTGTGTGACAAGGGAAACAGCCCAGACCTGCCTGTTTTAGGCAGTAGGACTAACTAGAAAGTTTCTTTCCAAGCTCTGATGGAAGGTCCTGGACAAGGAAAGAGAGTGAACAAATGATTTTTAATCTCATTTTATTTGAATAAATACCTGAGTTGTTTTGAAGTCACCTGTATCTCTAACAGACTTTCATTCTATGTTGGTTTCGTTTTTCCTTTTATGTTGCAGTTATTGCTAAGGAAGGCAAGAGCCTTCATCTCTGGGGCTGATTCCAGTTGGCACCTGGATTCCCCTTCAGCAATGCTTAAATGCTTTGATTGTTTGGGGACTTTCTTAATCAATCAGCAGAAATCAGGCCCACCATAAAATCTCCAAGGTTCTTTCCAGTGCTGGTTTTGCTGCAAGAAGCAGACCTTGTTGTTCCTAGTGGGAACAACATCTGTTGTTACCCATGCTTTCACTTAGTGTCCAGAAACCTTATACCTGTGCAGTCAAAGAAAATAAGTATTGCCTTGCCCATTTCCTTGTTTAAAAAAGATTGAGCTCCAGCTGGGAGGAAGCTGAGAATAACATAAAATGGAATTTGGAGGCATTTGGTCTATTTTTAAACAAGAGGATTGCCTACATCCCTGCTCTAAGAGTCATCCACTCCTCTGATGAGTGAGGAGTCACTAATACACAGTCACTAATACAGTGAGGCAGCAGTAAACAGTTGTGCTCTTTGAATAGCCATAAAAAGTCACTCTCTCAGTAGAGAAAAAACCTATTCTTATAATGGCAGTATTTTTGCTATAATGGTAGTATTTTGTTATAGTTTATAGTTATAACTTGTGGAATAGCACCATCATGCCAGTGAAATATCCAAGGAAACACAGCTGTGCACCAGTTCTTATATTAGGTCTTTCTTTTTGCTTTAGAGTGATCAATGTCCTGCTGTGGTTTCTCTTTAAAGAATATGATTATAACTGCTTAATACACACATGAGTGTAACAGCTAGTGCTCTTTTTGTCTTTTTTCATTTCTCAATCTACAGGTTGTTGATGGGATAGAAATCTATAGCATGAAAATTGATAGTAAAGTAACTTCCCGGTTTGCACACAATGTCATCACCAGTCAAGCTGTCAATCGTGGAAGTGTGTCCAAGGAAGTCTTCTTTGATGTTGAACTCCCTAAGACAGCCTTCATTACCAACTTCAGCATGTGTGTAATCTTTACAATATTGTTAAAGAAGACTAAAAATCTGTGATAATTCAACTGGAAGAAACTGAACCCAAATGTTCATTTTTTACTTTGCCATTTGAATAGATTTCTAAATACCTCCTGGGTAATTTTCTGGTATTATTAACTTAACATGCAAGATATGTGGAGAAAGGCAAACATTGGTACATCTGTAGAAAAGATGACTAATTTTCAATTATATCTATTCATCATCATGAATAAAAGGGAACCTTAGGGAATGAGGGACCTTTCCCACAGATTCATCCACCTTTTCAGAAATACCTCTTACTTACTCTGGTATTATCAGACCAAGAAAGTTCCATTACTTAATTTCCCTGATGGCATTATAGCTTAATTTATCTCTTCATTTAAAAATCGCATTTGAATGAAAGGCAGAAAGTAGAATTATTCCTTTACATTTGTACCTTCAGTTGCAATCATGTGCAGTTCTCCACCATGATGAGGTTTGATTCAGTTAAGCACATCCATCTCTGCTAATCACACTGTGCCTGTTTTATCTCCAGTGAAGAGGAGCTGTAGTTTAGGGCACAACCACTCCTAATGCATTTTAGAACTTCTGTGATAGAATGAGATGATGAGAAATGGCTGCTTAGTCCTCTCCAGAGTTCAAGGATGAAATGCTCCTCTGTAGATGATGACATCTGGACAGGTGAGTCACATCCAGAGAGTTGGTTCCATGAGATGAGATGAGACCTGAGATGAGATGGTGAAGCTGCTGAAGTGTAGGAATATGGCAGGTGTAAGTTCTGTTTCTGTAGCCCAGTTTTGATCTAATTCAAAGTAAAAATTGGTTTAGATTCTTTTATGATACTGAGCACAGAGCTCTTCATTCCAGCTAAATTCTCTGAGGAGCCTGGCTTCAGTGAAAGGGCCCAAATCTTGGCAATAGTAGGTCTCTGAAAGTGGTTCTTAGCAAACAAATCAATAAAGGGAGAATTCCTGTGATAACCTTCTATTGAACTAGGACTTTTTCATCTGCAGGACAATTGATGGTGTCACCTATCCTGGAACTATAAAGGAAAAAGAAGCTGCAAAAAAGCAATATGAGAAGGCTGTTTCAAGAGGACAGACTGCTGGTCTTGTCAAGTAAGGATCATGTCTTGTGTGGCTTCCACAGCATCACTCCACAGCAGACTGTGAGATTGGAAATGCTATGTTGTGGCACTTTGCTGACATTGTGGGACCAAAGAACAATCATTAAGTTATAGTTACTGTAGCACAAATTGTAAAAAAGAAATACAGCCTCTGAGTGCACAGGCACTGTCTGTAACTATGGACAGGCTGTTCCTGCAGCTTTCACTGACGTTGTGTGACCTATTCCAGGGATTAATTTCACAGGGAAACGTGAATAAATTCTATGGGTTGAGTATGATTCTGAGAACTGACTGATAATTTTTTAGCAATAGATCAAAATTCCCATCTTTGTATTACTTCCTTTCATTCCTTTCCTTTCAAAATCATATGCCACCAACAATGAATATTGTGAAAGAGGATAAAGATCTTTTTTCCTACCCACTTAAATGCAGAACTTCAGGAAGAAAAACAGAAAAATTCTCTGTCTCAGTCAACATTAAAGCAGCCAGTAAAGTCACTTTTGAACTCACATATGAGGAACTGCTGAAGCGACAGTTTGGAAAATATGAAATGTTCATCAAAGTAAAACCAAAGCAGCTTGTCAAAGATTTTGAGGTAAATGGCAAACTGATCAAATCTGACTGTAATTTAAGAGATGATGAAATTGTGTATATCTGTTGAAAGTGGAGTTTCATGGTCATTCCCATTGGTTCACAGATGAGCTAAAGGCCATGATAACATTTTCATGAGTCCCATGGGGAGCACTCACCAGCATGCTTTAATGCGGGCTTTTACTGGTAAACCTGACAAATTTGCTCATCTACTGAGTATTCCAAAAGAAATCTTGTATGAAAACTTGAAAAAGCTATTACAGTGCCTTGGGATTGTTGGGTTTCTTGTCTTTTCTTCGTGTTAGAGCTGGGATTAATACTTAAAATCTAAGTTTCCAGAATTCCAACATGAATAACTGTATATGCCTTTATAGCATAAACTCCAGCTTTCTCACACCACTGTGAAACATCACTATCTTTAAATCACAGTAATGCATATGTCATATTCTGTAATACTGCAGCTTTTTGTTCCTGTCTGCCATCACAGGATACCACTATCTAGCTTTCCAACAAGTCATATTTCTATTAAAGTTTACTTATTTCTAGCTTTGTTTTTAACTTCAGTGTTTGAAAAGACCTCTTTGGCTGAAAATGTGTCTACACAAGTGTAGATTTGGACTACTATTATGAATTACAAAAGTAAATTTCTTTATCTATATGAAAATCCCTCTTTCACATCTGTAGTTGCTTATCCTCCTGTAAATGGCTGATTTGATGCATCATGGTTTAATCAATGACAGTAAATTTTCAATTAATATTTCAGATTGAAGTAGATATCTTTGAGCCCCAGGGTATCACAGAGCTGGAAGCAGAAGGAACATTCATCACCAATGAGCTGCAAAATACCATTAAAAAAACTTTTTCAGGAAAAAAGGTACATTGATTGCTGCGTTCCGTGATTTATTTATTATGGTTATAATTCTGAAATAATAATTTCAGTGCTAGCAATGGCAGCAAGAGGAAACCTGGATACCAGTAAGATTATCTCTTGCTAACAAGTAGTTTTCCCTTGTATGGGGGTGGTAGAATCCCTAAAACACACAACAGTTTTATCAAAGATGTCGTTCAGAATGAGGAGCTGACCCAAAGCAGATGGGGAAGTAAGCATATGGAGAAAGCCCTGCATAGCAGCCTTCATGTGTCAGATACCACCAATACATTTCTAGATACATATGGATACATACAATCTAGTAGCTAACCTGATAACACAGCTTATTCTTCTGTCTATGAAAATAAATATACCAGCTTCAAAAAAATGCAGATGTGTTCTGTAGCAGATTTTCAGCTATTAAGGTTCACATCTAAGGGAGGCTTTTGTTTTCAGGGCCACATCTCTTTCAAGCCAACCCTCGATCAGCAGCGAACCTGTGCAAATTGCTCACAGTCTGTCTTGGATGGGGATTTTACTGTAAGATATGATGTGAAGAGAACAACTCCAGATAATTTGCAAGTAAGTCTAACAACTTGAAATTGTGAACTGTTGAACAGTTTAACTTGCACAGTAAAGGTCAGCAAGCAGCAAGGACCAGCTGTTTTCTAAGAGACAGAGCTGAGGGTGAGCAGGAGTCAGTCTTCAGGGTGGGATCCAAACCAGTGGAGTCCATGGATAGGAGCAGGTGTAGCTGTGACACAGCTGGAGACAGAAGTTCTGATCCTGTAGCTCAGGCAGGGACTAAAGGCCCAGTGTTACACCTAAATGACACTCCTGGGGCCATGGACAGAGATGAGATTGGTCAGGGCCATTAAAACTTTTTAGGCCACTCAGAGGCTAGAAATTAAATTAAAGTAATATCTCCTTTATGTCTTTTACCTTTATAATGTGTGAAACTTTTCGATGGTGGTGTGGGGTTTTTTTAAACATTTTGTTTTTCAGATTGTCAATGGCTACTTTGTACACTTCTTCGCACCAACAAATCTTCCAAAGTTGTCCAAGAATATTATTTTTGTGTTGGATACTAGTGGCTCAATGCATGGAAGAGAAATTCAACAAGTGAGTTATTACATTAGTATAGAGTTCCAGTGAAAGGACTGGAACAAAGTCCTGGGAGGGAGATGGTGCTGGAAGGGACACAATGCCTTACAGTGCACACATGCTGCTCAAGCTGTACAATGTGGCTCAGTGGTGTGACCTCTCTAATGCCCAGTGCCAGATGTACTAGTTTTCAGTGTTACAAAATCTATGCATTTAGACTATATTTACTTATAAATGTCATTCGTTCAAAACTCTAAATATCAACATTTCCAGAGTGCTGTCATGACATTTGTCATGATATTTGACAGTTGCAAAATAAGCCATGCATACAGATTATGTGCATTTTCTCTATTCATTCTGTATCTGGGAAGCAGCAGCTCTTTTCAGACTTATGACTGAGCTAATGTTCAGAATTTTCAGGTTTTGGTTCTGCATCAAAACATCCAGCCATGCTTGTTTATGAGCTTCTCCACTAACCTGTAGCCCATTTGCTATGCCAGCTTATCTCAGTGTAAGCAACCAACCATGACAGGAAAGCTGATTTTCATCTCAGCTACAAAGATATACCAGATGTTATTGCAGTTGACTTCCCTGGAGTTACTCTGAAATAGACACAGAAACTTGCAAGAACAAAACAAGCTCAGAATTTTTGCAATATATACAATGTAGGAGTGAAAAATAGCCAGTGCTGAGAGATTAATGATGTAAAATCTGTAAGCACATATTCTGTTACATGTTGAACCGTCTATTTAAATCTCTTTGTCTTGTAGACAAAAGAAGCACTGCTAAAAATACTAAATGACATTAAAGAAGATGACTTCTTCAATTTCATATTATTTGATAGTGAAGTATCTACCTGGAAAGAAACATTAATCAAGGCCACTCCTGAGAATCTGGATGAAGCGAGGAAATTTGTTCAGCAAATTTCTGCTCAAGGCAGTAAGTACTTGACTGGCCTTGCCAATAGGTCATTGAGTCAGTTAATTTATTGCTTGATTCTGTGAACACAATGCTACAGTTTGTTGGGGTTTCAGATTGCTGATGAGGCACTCCTGAAGTCCAGTTTTACTCAGAACATGACATCTATTTCCCTTTATGTTTCCAAAGTCCAGGTACTTTTCTATCTAGACATCCCCAATTGTAAATCCAAATCTTTCATTTTCTTTCTGTAAAGAAATCTCTTCAGACCCCAGTGAAAAATGAACCTTTATTTTGACAGCCTTTGCTGAACCCAGATTTCTGTGTCTACCTCATAGTGACAAATTTACATGGTGGTTTGATGAGAGGAATTGATATTCTGAATGCTGCTCATGAAGAAAACCTTGTGCCAAAGAGAAGTGCTTCTATAATTATCATGTTAACAGATGGCCAACCAAATGTAGGTAAGTTTGTGTTGGATGGAATAATAAAGAGAGTTCATTAACTAACAAACAATGCTAGTTAATATTGGCCTTCATCTTTGACTTCTGGATATTTTCATGATTTGAATGCTATTATAGCAGCATCATAGTACTAAATCAAGCTTTTGGTAATGTCTCTTAAGAAATCTGAACATGCCAAGTCGCATTTGATTTTGTGATCATTTTTTCTATTTTGAAAACAACTCAAACATTTCCTGGTCTGATGCAGGTGTATCGAATACTCAGGAGATTGAGAAAGCAGTGAAGGCGGCCATTGATGGTAGATACACCTTATACAATCTTGGCTTTGGCAGTGGTGTTGACTATGGCTTCTTGGAGAGGATGGCACTGGATAATAAAGGATTGGCCCGTCGGATTTATCCTGACTCTGATGCAGCTTTGCAGCTTCAGGTGCAGTAATTACCATCTGCAGGAGATCAGAGATACATTAGATCAGAAACTGTTCCCATTATTGTTTTCAAATAATCGAAATCCCAGTGTGTAATCCGATACTGAGGTAGTCTAGAATCTGCTGTGATCAGAGTATTAAAATCATAGAATAGTTTGAGTTGGAAGGGACCTTTAGTTGCATATAATTTTCCCCATCTCTTATATAAGCAGGAAGTGCAGGGACAGTAAAAGGGGGATACTGTGGGCTATGGTGGGGAGTTCAAAACTTGGCATAGGATGACACAAGTCACAGTTCTGAAGGACGCTCTGGTGGAATTGCTGCAGTCATTGTATCTCCTGCACCTCACAGATCATGTGGTTAATGTCATGTCAAGGGACAAGAAGGGTAACAGATCATAAAGCTCTAGATATTCTTTCCTTAGAAACTTAGTGCAAGCAGGTATATCTTACCATACTCCAGAGCCATTTTAGAGTTGCATGAGACATAGAAACTGGTATAGACCAGACAGGGTTGTCTTTTTTTACTTCTCATATTCCAATATCAGCCATTCAAAGAATTCACCAACGAATTAAATACTAGATTTCATTGCAAGCTCTGCTAAAATCCAATACCCTTCTCCTTTGATTATATTCTTATGTCAGTCTCTGCAGAGAAGAGGTGTAGAAAATTATCTCTATCAAATAACGGGAGACTTGGTATCCCTCTTGATTTATATTGATGGAACTCATCATCCACAGCACATTGTTCTCAAACATTTTTCCTTTCTCTTAGCAAGACTGAAGAGTTTGTATGTCCTTTCTCATTTCCATTATTTGTAGATGTCTAGGACTTGCACTCCGAGATTTAATTAGATATCTAAATATTTCTTATAAAATACACTTTTAGTTTTCATTGCTGAAATAGCAGGATGTTTCTGGTTACAGATCTATCCATAAATTAAAGAAACAATGATAGCTAAATGTTTTCTCTTTTTTTTTGATCCTACAGGGGTTTTATGATGAAGTGTCAAATCCTATGCTTATAGATGTGGAGTTAAACTACCCAGAAAATGAAATATCAGACCTAACCACTAACAGCTTTAAGCACTTCTATGATGGATCTGAGATTGTGGTGGCTGGGCGCTTTGTAGACAGCAACCAAAACCATTTGTCTGTAGATGTCAGAGGTGAAGGTGTAAGTATGGATTTCTTTGACTTCTGTGAGATACACAAAATCACAGAATGCTTCTTTTACCTCCATTGTGATGAACAAAAATGCCATGTGAATGTGGAAAACTGGGTTATGTTCTGTAGTGTACACCTCTAAAATTCCCAGGAGCAATGGGGCAAAATTCCTCATACACTGGCAATTTTCTGGTGTAGAACCAGATTGGTTTTCAATTTCATAAGATTTTCAGGTGTGAAGGTCTTAATTTTGGGGAAGTTCTGTCAGTCCCTTGCTTGATACAAGTGATACAGAGAATATTCTTACTCCCACCAGGCTAATGATGCCCTGTCATACACTACACAGCAAGATGCTGAGCAAACAGCTCAGGCTTTCCGAGAACAACAATACATATTTGGAGAGTACATTGAAAGGCTCTGGGCTTATCTTACCATTGAACAACTCCTGGAAAAACGGTAATTATACCTGGAATAATAATACCTTAGCTCTGAACCCCTTACACTCTCTGACTCCTGCAGTTTCTAGGATGTGAAGCTGAGGTGCCAATGGGAAAGCATGAAAATCAGTGAGGGAGATCCACCAACCTTTTCTCCTCCCTAGCCTCAATATTCCTGTTTCAGGTTGCAAATGAAACAATTTTAAATTATTCCAAGTATAAAGCACAGTTTTGCCTTCCTCTTAGACAGCCAGTAGAATCAGAAATGTTCTTAGACTGTAACAGATATATCTTATTGATAAATTACCTGCAGAGAAATGACTATACTTTAAAATATTTAATCTGAAGTGTGGTGAGTGATTCAGCAATCACTGATGCTGGGAGTCTCTTCCTGTGTTCAGCCTTACAGCTACAGGAGAAGAAAAGGAAAAGCTCACAGCTCAAGCCCTGGCTCTCTCACTAATGTACAAGTTTGTAACACCACTGACATCCATGGTGGTAACAAAACCAGAAGAAGATAACAATGAAGAGGGGATTGCTGATAAACCCACTGAAGGTATAGACATCTTCACAATTGTACTGTATTTGAGAAGCCAATAGTTCTTTGATGTTCCCCTAAAGAAAGGCTTTCATGTGGGCACAGTGTTAAATATGTATCTGAAAAATCTACTTTCCAAGCCTGGCACATGGTTTGTGCAAAATTACTTCTCACTGTAAAGCTCATTTCCATCAAACCATCCTTCATTACTAAATCATATGGGCAAAGTATTGTAAATTTAAAATAAATGTATTTTAAACTAAATAGAAAAACTATTACAGAAAAAGATCCTGAAAACCAAGAAGCATTTCTAATCTAATACTCCAGCTATATTCAGATGATTTACCATCACTTTCTCCTTTATTTTTCTACATACTTCAGCCTAGGGATAGATGTAGTAACCTCTTTCCACATGAAAAGGGAAAATTTGCAAGAGCTCTTCCTCAGGCAGGATGTATCAAGTTGTAAAAAGATTGAGATTACAGATGTAAAACACAATAATCATACATATATTGCAGAAAGAGAAGCAATTATATTGAAAGCACACAATTTTTTTCAACTCCTCTGATATTTTAGCTAATTATGAACTCCTTGCTCAGTCAAACATTGTTCTTTCCTACACCTCAGCCTCTCTGTTTAACCCCTGTGTAACAAATATTCTGTTCCTCTTTGCTCTTTGGCCAAGCAAGGCAGTGCTCTCTGCTCATAGTGCCCCCAAGCCATCCTAACTTCATCTCCATATATTGTTTGAGCCATCCTCAGCCCTCAGGTCTGACAGAGCGTTTCCAGTCTCTTCTATCAGCAGCCTTTATTTTGTCCCCAGCTTTTGTTTAAAGCCCCTAAAAGTACCTTGGAGGCTCTGTGTGGGCTCTCTGCTGCCTTCTGGATGAAAAACTTTCTAATCTACTGTTTTTGGCATAGGAACTTCAGGCATTTTAACATAACAGAGATACTGGAGATTAGTGAGGGTTTTTTTCAGCTGCAGTAAGTCCTGAAATTGCTATGTGCCCTTCAGCTCTGAATCATTCTTCAGGAGTTCTGCTGATAAATTTTTGCAGTATTTTTCATGACTCTGGTAATGGAATACTGACATAAACCCCCTCCATGATTAAATTAACATTCAAGTCACTACATGACATAATAACTTTAAAGGTTGCAGCTGGCCTCCGTAAGATGGAAACCCCCAAACGTCTGACACAGGTGGCATCCACTCAGTCATCTTCAGTTCTTTGCTTTCCCTTTCCAGGTATTTGGAGTACAAAGCCTCTTTTCTGAACCTTTTTCCAAGGAAATCCTCTCTGTATATAGATAGTATAGAGCGGTAATAGGAGAAAATACTCAAAGCACTGGCCCTGTGTAAGAAAAGAAAACAATTTTACTCACCCTGAAGTCTCAATTCACAAATTGATGTACTGAATCATCCAGACAGTATTAATAGAATCATCCAAATGCCTGGAAAACCACAAAATAGTAAAACCAGTAAGGAACATTTTGCAATATAGGTATGGCACAACAATAAAACTATTCCAAATAGAGCTCTTGTCCCATTCGTAATAAATTGCAGTTCTGCTGCCCCACATAACAGCTTTTTACTTTCATTACATTTCTGTTTGATCTACAAATACTGAGTTGTATCACGGGGAAGAAATGGCATTACAAAATACTGAAGATAGCTGGTTGAGTTTTCAAACAATTTTTTTACAATGTTTTATTAGGGTCAGAATCCTGGCTGTTTAATTGTATAACTGAAACTGTAAATTTCTCTTTTTCTTCCTTTTACTTCTTACCTGCCTGTGGTAACAGCTGAAGGTATGTACATTTCTTATTAAATTTACTAAATATTGTTAATAGAGATGGATTTCCTACATTACTTATTTGATCTGGGGTGCAATATTTTCATAAAGTTCACGGGGAATGAATCAAGATCATGTTATAAATAGATATACAACTTTTCAGATGGCTCAGTTTGTAAATTGTGGTTTCAATTTAGTTCCTGTCTCTGATGATTGCAGCATCCCACCACCATCCCATAGCATTCAGGCCCAGTACAAATGAGCTGCTCTCCAGGGCTGGCACTGGGGACTTCCAGGTACCCATGTGTAGCAATCCTATACAAAGATATCTTCAGTCATGCCATGATTGCCACTTCTAAAGCACAGAGCCCTGTCTTCAGACACCCTGACTGAATTTCAGATGTAAAAAGAGCAGAAGAGTAGAAAAATGTGGAACCAGGTGGGCAATTCTTCCTTCCTGGAAGTACAGTTTAGAACAAGGGGGCACAGAGGGATCAGAGAACAGCAGGTTGTCCCAGTCCCAGAGAGAGCAAACCCCATGCTCCTGGAGAAGTAACATTTGTGGAGGAAAGCAGGGTGTGCTTTCAGCCCCTTCAAGATTGTTGCTTTGTAAATGCTAAATAAACTGTTTTGACTGAATTTTTACTTTGGAATATTTAGAAATTTGTCCATAATTACAGGATTTTGGGGTTGCTTTTGGAAGGAGGAAAGAATTAAGTAGGTAAGATTGGGTTTTGGTCTTTGTAGCCTCTAAAATAACATTTTGTTTCATTTAAGCAGGGATGTTCACTGGTCCTTTGATGGGTAAGTCATTTACTTTACTTTTCTAAGTGGAGCAGGATCTGTCAACTGAAATTACCTGAGGCAGAGATGCCTTTTCTGGCAGTCCAACTGTAGTTAAACAAATACTGCCAAATTCTGCTCACTGCTGAAAACACACTTAAAGGTTGAACAGTTGAAAAGTTTCAACTAAATAGTTTGTAAGGAGTAAATGCCTGTTCATCAAACCACCATTTTTTCCTGAAAGCTCTTTCCCAAGAACAGGGGGTGGACTTCACTCTGCATTTCCTTTGGAATTATATGAAACAAGGGACTGTGATGTCAGCATCTCTGGTTAAATTAACGTGTTTAGTCACTTGTGCAAAAAGCATCTGTTTTATTCAAGAGACAGCAACTAATCCACCAAATTGCTGGCTGGGCAATCCTGGTAATGGGAGAGTTAGATTTTCTTTTTTTTTGCTCTGGAGATTAGTGCCAGTCTCTGTCTATTTTTTGAAGTCTTTACTGAAAAGACTTAAATTCATTCTGGAAAAAAAAAAAAAAACAACAAAAACAACCAATAAAAACAAAACCCCAAATGTCAAAAAGTCAAAGGTTTTCAATGGATGATGTTGCATTTCCTTGCTGATAGCTTAATCCTCAAGTCTGAAATGTTTGTGTCCTACAGACAGGTTGCTTGGGCTATATAGAAACCCTCAGAGCAATTTAGACTACAATCCTGAAGCTCTTTTTTAATTCAAAAACAGCACACAAACTGTCATTCTATAGATTACATGCTTTAAAAACTAGGATGCAGTTACTGATTTACCTAGCATATTAACTCCCTGACGTCTTACATGGGCCATGCAATTTTCCATTTTGGTGTGAGTTCTTCTAACAACTTTCTTTCCTTCTACAGCTTCACCACAATATCTCACACATGCACCACAACCCACATGGTTTACTAGTGGTGAGTAGCTGGAGTAGTGTCTGTCTAGGAGAACAGAAGAGGGTATTTAAGGCTAAATGACACAATTCTTATGAATATTTTCAATAATTGCCTTCCATAAAAGCAGCCATATTTCATTTTTAAGGGGCAGATATTTTAATTTACTTTTTAAAATCTCTCAATGTCTTCTAAAGATCAAGTAATTGAAATTATATGTGTTCATTTTCTCAGTCCTCCTTCCCATCAGATAACTGCCTGCTTTCTATTAAATAATTTATATTTAGTTATTAAATTTAAAAATTAAGCAATATTAAATGCTTATGTGGAGCTTTGACCCTGTGTATCACTATACAGACACCAGTGATTTGCTTTTACAGTTGATGGAGATCCACACTTCATTATATCAGTACCACAAAAAAAAGATGCCATTTGTTTCAACATCAATGAAAACCCTGGCATGATCTTAAATTTAATAAATGACCCAGTTACCGGTGAGTTTTAAACTTTTTTTTTTAATACAGGATACTTCTAAAAAATGTGTTTAAAGGCTATTTCTGTCTTTATAATGCATAAGCTTTTATTCCCAGCAAAGTTAGCAGGCAATCCTGTAGCTATGATAACATACCATAGCCATGGCTGTTTTCACTTCTTGTAGCAAAATGAACTTTTAAACTTACTTTAAAAACCACTGTGAGGATTGAGAGTAGTAATTTGTCTCAGTGAGCTGTAGTAGAAGCAATAAAATAATCCATAGGTCACCAGTGTGTGGAATATCTGGTAAAGAGAGACTGATGTCACTCAGACTCTGTACACATCACAAACTCTCTCTGCTTTGAGGAAAACTGAACTTTTCTCAACAAAATGATTCTTGGCTTTGTGGAAGTTCACAGAACAACCTCTAGAATTTTATTTTGCTTCATACAAACATGCATAAGTAACTCTGATCTGTTTTTCAACTCGTATTTAATTTCTTAAGTTGTCGTTAAATTTTCAAAACACTCCTTGACATCAGTTGATCAGGTCCTGTCTATAAAACAATACTTGTTTTATTTCTGTTTTAGGCATCACAGTCAATGGAGAGCTTATTGGTGATAAGAGAGCAAACAGTGATGCAGAGATCCAAAACTCGTATTTTGGAAAACTTGGTATTGCAAATAAGCAGCTGGATGTAAAGCTGACAGTAACTCCTGAGACGATCACAATTCAGAATGGAGATGAAAAAACAAGTTTCACCTGGCTGGACTCAGTCACCTTGCAACAAGCAGGGTAAGACTTCCTTAAAGGGTATCAGGCTCTTGTGTTACTTTCTACTCTTCTTAAAATATTTTTAAATATTGATCAATAATATACTTCTAAGATTCATGTGTGAATCTACAAAAGCAATTGATTCAAACCCTGCTGGATTCTGCCCTCTACTTTGTTGTGTAACTGCTGAATTAGTCACAAATTTCTCTGCTTGAAATAAATAAATGAAGAATTTTCCCTGATTTTCTATTGCAATGACTAAGGTAAAACTACATTTGGTATTGTGCTTTATGTAGCAGTGTCTTGCAAATACTTAAGGAGTAACTTCAGACATAGTGTGTAATCTTTCAAAGGCATAATAATGCTCCAAAAACAAATTTCCTTTTTAAAAATGGAACTTGTGGCAGTTACAGAATTGGTACATTTTTTCTTGTCAGGAGGTACATTTCTCATGGAATCTATTACAGAATCATTTATACTTGTGCAAAAGGTTTATAAAAGGAACAGGCAACATTTTCTCTTCCTCCTCCTTTACATTTCACTGTGTAGAATAAAATTTCTGCCTTCTCAAAGCCTGGCAGTGCAGCAGAAAGAGCAAACTGTCATTCATGCACATGATTTTTATTGTGATAAACACATGGATGATCACTAACACAATCAGAAACAAATTTTCTCTGTCCTAGCACTAAAATAGGCAGTTTGGGGGTTGACTTCTCTGAAAAACTAAAGGAAAAAGTATCATGTGGCATCCAGGCAAAGAAGTGATCGTTTTATCAATAGAATTTGTCTCACTGAGCATGAGGTACTGTATCTACAAATCACCAACCTATCTGTGACTAATTACATTGTTAAAGGACAGGTTTTGCTACAAACATCTTACTGAAAGGTTTAAAGGCCAAGTAGTGTTTTCCAGTGTCATTTGCTATGATTCTGTGACTGTCTGTGAACACACAGAGAGACTCCGATGACCAAAACAGGCAGCACACCCTCTCTCTTAAAAATCAGTGAGCAGTTTATAAAGCTACATTTGTTTCTGTTGCTGTTTACTCTGGTAAACACAATATTCTAAGTCATGTTTTTCTTTTTTCCTCAGTTTAACCTTGATAATTAACAGGAAAAAAAATCTGGTGCTCTCAATGGACAATGGTGCCTCGTTTGTTGTTGTTTTGCACCAAGTATGGAAGAAACATCCTCTCCACCAAGATTTCCTGGGACTGTATACATTGAAAAGTGATAAACTGTCTAAACACGCCCATGGATTATTAGGTATGACTTTGTTTAGTGTTTGCCTGATAGTCTTTCCTTATGAGGCTACATAATTTATAGACAGAATATTGTACTTGTGCTGAGAATAATCACACCCAGAAATTTCAGAGATCAACACATGGATTATTTGATTTTTTAAAAGCTGAAGACTTGGAAAACATGTAATAAATTCAGCTGAATAGACAATACACCAAGAGAGGATATCTTGAAGGAGATCTAGAAAAGGCTGTAATTGTTCTGTACAGTCAGAAGCTGGAACTTAGTTATAAACAGAAAATAATACCAATAATGCCACAGGCATATGTTCAGCCTTACCTGAAACTTGGTGTTTGCTTATCCAATCAAAACCCTGAAGGGTCATGGAAACCAGTACAGGAATGTAGAAATTTTGGGATTTCTGTTTGGTTTGCTTCTGTTTTAATGCCTGAAATGGTAATTTTTGCTTCTCTTTTTAGGACAATTTTTCCAGCCCATTGACTTCACAATACTTGAAATTCATCCAGGGTCTGATCCCAAGAAACCAGATGCCACAATGATTGTTAAAAACAATGAACTGACAGTAACAAGGTACGAAATAATGAAGTCCTTAGCAAAGACTTAGGCAAGATTCCTTGTCCAGGTGCAGTTCCTACCTCAGTACTCCCATGGCTGTGTTTTCCCTTTCAGGGGCTGGCAGAAGGATTACAGAAGAGATCCGAAACACGGCGTTGATGTTCCTTGCTGGTTTGTCCATGACAATGGAGCTGGGCTGATAGATGGTGTCCACACAGATTATATTGTTTCCAGTCTCTTTTAAGCAACTACAACTTCCTCCAAATGCATAGGCAGACAATATTTGTCTGGAAGAACAGTATTTTCCACATATAAGGACTGATCAAAGCATATAAGCATACCATGTTTAGCAAGGACGAGGTACGATGGGTATCTGAAGAGCAAGATCCCTCATCCTCTGAAGTGTCCTCCTTATTAGGTTTAAAATTCTGACTTAAAATGTTTCTTTGTAAAACATAACAGAAACCCTCTACCCAATTTTAGTCAATAATTGAGTGTCAGGAGTGATTAAATTAAAGTATCAGTACTCAGTGCCTGGTTCTGTTATTCTGACAGCTCAATGTTCTCATGCCAGTTTCACAAAGCTGAGGGTGCCAGATGAATTTTGAAATTAAGCACAGGAGGACCTGTGACAGCCCAGACCAGATTTTGGGATAATCCCTGGTACTTGTAGCCACCTGACCTCTTGACTGTGCAGGGCTGAGGGCTGCTGCCAGCACAGGAGGGGACTCTTGGCATCCAGGACTTCTGTATTTTAGCATTTTCATTTGAACCTAACTTTTGGATGTCTGAATCAGCACTCACATTTGAGTAATGATAGTTCTTTTGGAGTGTATCTTTCTTGAGGAAGACCCTTCATTCTGTTTCCATAAAAGAATTTATGAACACATTCAGGGCAAGTGCCCCATTTATTTATATATTCATTTTTTACCGCAAGAAATTGCAAGTTCTTACTTCTAAACCAAAAAACCCAACCGACCAAAAACATGTTCTCTCTCTCCGCATATTACTTATTTACTTCATGATTTCTTTTAATCAAATCAGCCACAAAAAGGCAGTTGTGGTCTCACATGGCAAAGCAGAAAATTCCCCAAGAGTAACTGGACACAGAAAGTCATTGTGTGGAAAACTAAAATGCAGAACACAGAGAAAAGAGGAGTGTAGTGGGAGAAATGGATGATGGAAGATTTGATAGCTTAAATTGAAAGAACAAGGGTAGAGGTGAACAAAAATACAACATAAAAATCAAAGAGAGAAAAAATGAGGAAAGATATACTTACTGTTAAATTTATGGGAGATTCAGGCCTTTTTGAGGAGCAGAATCCTTTACTGAAAGCAGCAGTTCTGTAGAAGAAAAAAAATAGGTGAGGGCAGAGGGTGTCACAGTGGCTGCAGATCTTTGCCTGCTAAATCAAGACAGAAATGGTGAAAGAAAACAGTAATTTCTATACAAAGAAATAAGTGAGAGAAAAACAAGGAAGGCAGGAAGTGCAACAGAAAGGAGTGAGAGAAGACCAGAACATTGAAACTAGTAAGCTCAAGTTTACATGGTTCTAAATTTTTATTTTAAGAAAATCAGTTAGATGGAATAGAATGAAATAAAGCAATGATCCATTTTGGATCCTGAGACAGGAGCTGTGGCACTGCCTGTGGGGGCTGGTCCCGTTCTCACCTGCTCCATTAACACATTAATAAAGCAGAGCAGTGGACAGCAGACCTTGACCTACCTGGCTGGCAGTTTGGGCACAAGGCAATCCTGAGCCAGCCAGAACTTTCCTGTGTGATTTATGGGAATGAGGCAAACCTCTGGAGAGGTCAGGAGTCTTGTCTGTGACTGAATTGGGAGCCATGAGTTGCTCTCAGGGGCTCTGGTTTGCTTTTGCATGGCTTTTGTTCAATAATTCCTGCAAGGCAGGAGGCAACAGCAAGGGTAGCCAAAGGTGACAGAGGGCAGAGAGAAGCAGCAGACAGATGCTCACAGTTGGATAAAACATTTACTCCTCCTACTGATGGCTACAGTGCTGGTTAGAAGAGAAGTGTGGGGCCATATCTTGTGAGAAATGTATAGATCTGGAATTAGAAATTACAAAATGCCCAATATTCATTACTGCATCTGCCTTCAGCTTCTGAGCAAGGGAAGGGAACATAGGAAATCAGAAATCCACCAGAATTCACTCTGGGGTTTGAAAAACAACAAATTAAGACACAATTCATGTGAAGAGTGGAATGCACCTACTTACAGAATGGAAAGCACACGTGTAGAGGGGATTTGGGAGCTGCAGCAGCCAGGCACACCAGCGACTCTGGGCTGCTGCAGAAAGCACAGAATCTCTGTCAGCACAACTTGTCTATTCAAAGTCAGATTAAATTTTTGAACAATGTGAGTTTCTGTTGTACTTTAATAATTTCCCTGTCCCAGAGCTTCTTTGCAGCAAGGGAGAGCTGCTTTAGCGGGGCAGCAGCTGCCTGGGAAAGCTCAGGCGCTGCAGTTTGAGTGCAGCTCTCAAGCATGGCCTGCACCTGCTGGAGCCTCACCTAAAGCAGAGGGTCCCAGGCAGAAGCTGCCCCAGCCATGAGCCACTGCTCCCTGCTCAGGGCTGTTTCTGTCCCAGGAGGTGGCACACAGACACCCTACAACTGAAAGCAGAGAATATTTAATTTGAAGCAACTCTGCTGGTATAACCCTGGATCAACAGCTTGTGATTCAAATCCCAAGTTCATCCATAATGGAAACAATCACATTGGGAAGCCTGTTTTTGATGCAGTGAAGTGAGCAATCTGGTGCTTCCAGTTTCCAAATTCCACATTGTTTGTCATGTAATTTGTGCTGCAAAATCAGCACCTTGAAAGTACAAGCAATTCACACAAACATATCTTGGCATGGTGTCTGCACATTTCTTTTAGAAAACAGGCCTCTAATTACACAGTTTGTTTTAGTTTATTGACTTTGGCAAGAAATTGTTTCTCTTTTAGTACATTGCTTTAAAATAAAAAGGTTTTTCCAGTTACATGTTATTGGCAGGATAGAAAGCAACTTCTGTTAAACTGCTTACAATGCTGGCATATTTATGGGTTCAAAGATACAAAGGAATTGAAATTCTAAAACAAAATCATTTTGGAATTAAAGCTTACAAAAAGCAGGATACTGAAACTACAGCTTGGATTTCATGGGCAGAGGCTTCTCTGTGTGTGTTTACTCTGCAGTGTTACCTCCGTGCACAGCAGCTTGGGTTTGAGAAGTTCATTATTTGTAAAACATTTTCCAATGTTTGCAAAATGTATGAGATGGTGCCAAAAAGAGCTGCTAACTTTTGGGGTTGAAATGCTGTGTTTTGCAACCAGAGGTTTTGCCACCAGCCAATGGCTGTTCTGTAGAGGTTTTCAAAGGGAGCCTCAGGGACTTTTGCAACAAAGAACTGGATCACAGCTGGTGTGGGTTTGTATCCCACACACAGCCCCATTCACTGCTGATTCCATGAGCTTTGAATGGTCTGACGGAACAACCTCCAAGACAACCCCAATACAGCAATAAAATAGAAAATGAGAGGCATGGTAAACTAATACTGCCTCAAACTTCATGGTGTCCTCATAAAGTGTGTGGTTCAAGAATACCACCATCAAAATGGGATAAAGTTTTAGAAATCTATCACTGTTTGCATGACACATTTCTTGGCTTGGATGATGCCACTACTGACTTTTATTTAGAAACCTAGATCCATGTATCTATATCAAACCATTAGCTGATAATGTCACTTTTATTTAGTTCATTCACATAAATCTTCAACAACAAAACAACATTGCAAATCAAAAACCATTTTCAAATAGCAAACAAACAAACACCACCATATCTTGAAAGTATAATTATTTCAAAGTAAAATATTTGTGACACATATAAAGCAACAATAAGGCTCTAACTGTGTGGCTTTCTTGATGAAAGTATCAAAAATACTTGGAAGAGCTTCACTTGCATAATTTTCTTCAAAGAATGTATTTTTCTAGGGAGTTAGATCTATTGACCAGCAGGAAACAGGTTCACTGTCTGACTCGACCCTGTAATCTTTCTTGTACAACCTGAAATGAAATAAAACCAAGAGAAATTGTGGTAACACAATCAAAGGGCAGGGCCAGAACTGTCCTGATGTGCAGATGGCACCAGGAGTCAGAGGCCTGTGTGGGCAGAGCTGCACCTCAGCACTCCCAGGATCTGCTCACTCACAGCATTTCTTCCCCATCACAGATGTGTGCTAAAAGCAGTTGAAGGATAGAAAACTTTTCTCATGGTAAATCCAACTGAGGAAACACCCTCCCCATCCAGGAAAATAATGCAAGCTGTACCCCCAGGGTGTAATTATTTCCCCCAATGAAATAGGAGCCTTGAGCCCTTAAACAACAAATGCAGGCCGTTGGGGAAAAATTAAAATGCAAGTTACTTACACCAAAGAGGTGTGTTCTTACAAACACTCCCTCAGTTTCATTTCTTTTGATCTCTGGTATTTGCTGATAAAATACATCTCAAAGCACAAACTTCACCCCCATATCTGGTACCTGGAAACTTTGTACTCAGATCCAGACACTCTCAGGAGTCTTTCCACAGCTCTCTGATCATTGTTGGAGTTACTCCCAAATTGCGCTTTTGAATAAAATTGACCTAAGCAACAGACACAGAAATTATTTAAAAATACAAACCAGCTGAGTGTTGCTGTTTGTTTAAGCCAAATGGCAGCTTTAACACCAGGAGAGCAGCTCTTCATCTCAGAAAAAAAACAAAGACCATATTTGGATGCTCTATTAGTAACTTTAGAAAATCCCTCTGTACCAGCTTTGATCTCCTGTTATCCCTAACACTCTCCACAGGAAGGTTCAGCCTTTCTCTGATGGTTTTTCCCAATTATTTCTTCCTTGTGGTTTTTGAAATATGGAGCCTCTCCATTTGCAAATTTTCCAAAACAACTTCAACTTAGGTCCCACCAGGAATTTTGGAGCCGAGATATTCTGGAGCAGCTGGCTTTCATTTCCTAACCATGATTGTTTACAATTTTATGTCTATTATTTATAGTCTGCTATTTGACATCAAATGAATTTTCTGCATCAATCATGTCATTTCATAGCAGTGTTGAGGTTAAGCCCAACTATTATTTCTGTCTTATTTTAACATCTTCTAAACCCATAATGTGCTACTTAGGGTTGTCCCTCTGCTGAGTGGAAGAGCATTGTGTTATGTGTGTTATGTTTCCAGGGTGAGACCTCCCCTGTTTGGGATTGCTGGGCAGTAGAAGCTAAATGTTCAAAAAGAATAAATGAAATGCACAGTTTCCCTTTGCTGCACACATCCAGACTGATACACACCCAGAACTCCGGTGACTTTGTCCGAGAACAGGTCGGTGTTCAAGAAATAGAGCCCAAGGAAATCATCTGAAGCCCTGACCAGGGAGATTTTTACTGTGACTGTATCAGGAAGTGAGGCTGTAACACTCCTTTCCTTTTCAACTGACACTGTCAGCCTAGGAAGTAAATGATGACATTATTTCCAAGAAGAATGTGAAGAAAGAATATGTATTTAACTAACCGACATTAATTATCCAAAATAATTTCATTTTTGCCTTTTATCTCTTTGCAATTGAATTTTTTCCTGATCTGTTTGTAGTTATTTTTAAGCTAGAAAATATTGAGTAGAATATCTTTTCTCTCTGTGCTGCATAACAGGTCTTGCAAATATACCAGGGGACAATTTTTATGTTGATGAATACACCTTATTATCCATAATGGCAAGAAATGCTTGGATGGGAAAAAAAAACCCCCACCCTCACCATTTTAATGAGAAAAAAGGTAGACTAATAAAATAATTCAATCTTTTAAATAAATTATTTTTTTTAATATAAAATATTTTTTCTTGGATATTTCACAAGTTTTTCAGACCTTGCCTTTTTTTCTGACCCTTTAATATTACTGTGATCCCAGGTGGGCTTGCAGAACACAAATATCACTGTCATTTTGCTCCCTGCAGAGAGGATTACCAAAGCCACCCCCAAAGTGCTGATGCAGGGGCTTGGGTGCTGGATTGAAGCAGGAGGATCATTCTGCTTGGCAAATTATACTGGGACATAAATCCAGCAAGTTCTTGGCTCTGTTTGTATTACAAGAATAATTGAAAGCAGTTGTTGTAGGACTTGTTATTGTCTAGAACTGCGTGTGGGGGAGAAGTGATGTCCTGTCTGCCCCAGGCCAGCAGGGGATCCTCGTGGAGACTTATTCCAGCAATATAAAAAGGCTGGGGGAGCCAGCTACACTCAGCTCTTCCTTGTGCTACTGAAGGATCCTGCTCTAATTACTCTAACAAATAAAGTCTGCTTTTAAAGTATCCCTTCTCCTACAGTGCACATTTAGTTACAGACAGCTATTCCAACATTTTATGCCTGCCCATAAAAAAATGTCAGCTTCCCAGATGGGAGTTATTGCTTAAAACGGAGGAGAAAGAAAACCCCAGCCTGTGTGGAGCCAAGTGCTGTATAAAAGGGACAGTAAATGTCAAAGCCATCACTTGGCAGCACTTGCTCTGCCCTGCAGGAACACAAAGGGGCTGCTGGTGGCACCAGGCTGCTCTCCATGGCTCCTTTCCTTTGGAACATAAATACATGAACAGCAGGCTGGTGGTGCAGTTGTTCTGGTTCTCTTTACACAGGCATGAAGAATTAAAATCAAACTTATTTTCTTCTCCAAATTTGAAATGGGGGATTACGAAGATACCCTGCTGCTACTCACACAGAAATACTTGCTGGAGAAAGACATTTGGAAACATTTACTTCTGGAAAATGGGAAAGTAGAGGCCTGAATGAGTAAAGATCTGACACATTTTCAAGTTTAGGAAAGGACAGGGAGATGTTTCTTACCCCTGGATGGTGGAGGAGGCTGACTTTGTCCACGACAACCAACTGTTCTTGTTATTGTAGCTTAGACGGATTGCATGAGTGTAGACATGGATTTGCACAGGGGGATTCACATAGTCAATATCAAACTGCACAAAGTGATTCATTCCATCTCCAAGTTTCCCCGTCACAGTGAGCCCTTTAAGACAAATTTGTCAGGTGATTCTTCTCTTCTGGTACAAGTGATTTAATAAACCTGCTCCAGTTTTGTTACTGAAACGACTCCAGGGTCTCAAATCCAGTTTTGTGGGGCATTTCTGGACTTCAGCTCCACATGCCCCAGGACTGTGGTGGGGTCACTAGAGCTTGTTTAACCCCATGCTTCCACCTCCTGGACAGAGGTGTCCCTGTTCCATAATCAGAGCAGTTGCCTGGTGCCTGGGCCATGGCTCCTCAAAGACAGGACCCTGGATAATCTGCTGTGCATCCAGAGCATGTGCCTTTCACAACACACAGGGATCCAGAGGTTTAAGGTCTCTGCATCCTCCAAAGCCCCAAGGGCTGGGTAGGAGAAAACCCTAAGGAGCGAGCAGGATGTGACACCGGGAGGAGAAGGTGACTCTCAGCCACACCTGTGAGAAGTGCCCCCAGCTGTTGCACCATTAATATTGCCTAACAGGAAGGCAGAATTTACCACAGCCTCTGTGGTCAGTGCAAGGCACCAGGTGTGGGATGGCTCTTCATGGGAGGGGTTATTCCCAAAAACACCAACTGCACTCACAGACCCAGCGACTCTCCTTGTCTTGGAATTGGGGTAATGTGGCTCACTCACCTTGCTCTGGATCTGACAGCAGGGGGACAGAGGTTTGTGCTCTTTTATGAATATTTAAGCAGATTATTTCATTTTGTCTGGGTAATTGGAAGAGAAGCTGTGGATTTTCATTGGCTGAAAAGACAGAAGAAAAATATCAGCAACAAAAAANAAAAAAAAAAAAAAAAAAATCCTGCCTGTGCCCTGGATAGGCACAGCAAAAAGAAAAATTATAGATTTATACATAAAACAGCAGTTATAGCTTTTATAGCATAGAATGGTTAAGAACAAAGTGATAAGTGTTGAAAAGCACATCCAGACACAACACCTTGATATGAATGAAACCAACAGATTCTAAAGATAGAGTTTACTAAGGACAATGAGTCTTTAATTAGGCTGAGGCTGAAGCTTTATTATACTGCATTTCTTATATCCTCGAGCCAGAGAGGTCTTCTCATGGAATACAGGAATATTTTCTACTTAAATGGAAAGAACTAGCCAAGGTTTGCAAGAAGAGGTAAGAGATTTTCACAGAGTTGGTGCAATCAGAAAAAGCATTGTTACATGAAGAAGTGTGCATTACAGTTACATTAATAATTGAAATGGGACTTGGATGTGTGTCACTAACCAATAGTTTGTGCTCTTAGGGCGTCTCTGAACCTGGAAACTGAAATAGTTAAAATTAGTAAGAAGAGTTTAATGAAACATTTTTCTCTAAGTCAGCTGATGAACCAGGACAAATGCTGGACAGAAACTTTTTAGCAGAGCTCTTCACCGACAACTACAGAGAGCTTTGCCTAAGACAAGATGTCCCAATGGAGGATAAAAGCACAACATCCAGTGCCTGTTTCTCTCAGGATGGACCGTGCCATGGGCCTGTGTTCAGCTGGAGCTGTGGGAGGGTTTAGAGCTGCATTTTAAAGGGTCACTGGGCAGTGTTGAATGCAGCACACCCAGCCCAGCCCCTGTGACCCCACTGTGAGCAGTTACCTGTTGAAAACATCTTCCTGTTGCTGCCAGTTTTGAGCACAGAGCGCCTTCGAGCTGAAAGAAAAGGGCTCTCCCAATGTTTTGTTGCTTTGGGTTTATGCCTTGCACCTCCCTCCCCACCCTTTGAAACAGGGAATCTGTCCTGCTTGTTGCATTTTCTGGATATCCCCGGACTGGTGAATTATTTTGTTTTTATATTCATTTCTTTCAGCTTACTAATATATAGTCTTCCAGATTTTTCACATTTATTTTCAGGAGGTATATTTTTTATTTCTGAAAAGGAGCCAAGGTTGTTTTCAAAAGTTTATAGTTCATTATAAAATATCTGTGGACTGAAATACATATAATAAAAACTAAACTGTGCATCAAGTGGGCCAAATGCAAATGCATTTATTAGAATAATGTTGCTATGACCCTACATATGAAATGAACTTCATAGAATTATTCTGAAGAGAAACAGAGGAGAAATACTTACCAGCAGGTGACCCACTCTTCAGTCTTTGAGAACCTGGAGAAAGAAAAGAGACTATCTGTGTTTTACTCATGATTGCATCACATACCTTACAGGAGCGGTTCTGCTATTGAACTCCCCAGCACCACTTTGAAAGAGGGAACCTCCAAAGACAGGGCAGCATTGTGATTCCCTCAATACATTTCTGTGAAAGAACTAGAGCAAAACCAAGGATTTTCACCTATAAAATTATTATTCAAATAAATGCAGTTTCCAGAGAGGAAAAAAAATACCTGAATAATCCTCAGAAGTCATTCTTGAGTGGAATCTTCTGAAAGATGCTTCACACATGGTAGGACAAAGCAGAAAGCATCATTAACACCATTGACTTGAAGAACTACTTTTCCTCAAGAGCATAGATAATTTTGACCTTTGAGATTTCTGAATGGAAAATTTTCTCCCTTTGACCCTGTTATCTACCCAAAACCTGCACAGACTGTGGCAGGCATTGCTTACAATTAACTTCATGCATTTTTTCAAATCTTAGATACTTCCCTCTATAAGAACAACCACCATGAACTATTTTGCTTGTTTTGTTTTTTATTAGACACTATTAAAATATGCTACTGGAAAAGAGGAAAACATTTACCTCCTGCTGGAGGACTGCGGAGCTTCTCATTATCTGTCAAGAGGAAGAGGGACAGATGAATGTCGTACACTCAACACTGAATTACTTTACCCATGTGTACCAGCAAATTGGGACAAGGGCTTCAGGTGGTGAGGTTTTTTGTGTTAAAGGATGGGTATATAGAGCACTTGCAAAGCTCTGACTGAGGCCATGCATTCCCCCCTGCATTCATTTTTCCACTTCAATGCTACAGGGAAAAGTGTGGAACCCTTTTGCATTGTCAGGAATATAATAGTAACAGCTATTAGACTACCTTTAGTTAATATTTAAACAAACTATTTTCCATTTCAATTGTAGTGCCTGTTTCATCACTCCACCTTTCAAAAAAATCCTGCATGTTTTATTTTGAAAGGAAGTCAATCCCTGAACTCCTGCCTCCAATTTGCCTCCTTATATCACTATCAAATGAATCCAAGTGTAAGTCAACAGCAATGAACCAAGAAGGGCGGAGTGTGTTCAGGGGGGCTGTTTTTACCAGCCTCGGTGGGTTTGTTTGCCAGCTCCTCCTGCTGCTGGGGTTTGGTGACCACCATGGAAGTGAGGGGTGTGACAAAGCTGTACCGCAGGGACAGATCCAAGGCTTGGGCTTCCAGGGCCTTCTGGTCCTCTTCTTGGGCTGAAATACTAAAGTCTGTGTTAATGTTGAAGCAGAAATGTGTAGAGGCTCTGAACAAATCACCTTCAGATTCCTTTACATTTTAGCTGTGTCTCCACAAGTATTTATTATTGAAGGGTCAGTAGTCTTATGGGAATAACTCAGCTGTTCATGTGCCTGAAATTATGGAAATGCCTAATTCTTTGGAACACTGAAGCCTATGTTTGGTTTAAACACATCGGAGCTGTAGATATAAGATCTATGAAGTATCTCATGGACATCCATATTGTTCTGTTCCCTAGCTATTGCAATTTCACGATCTACAGACAATCTTTCTGGTTATGCAAGAAGAGCTCAAAACAATCCATACAACTGAAATCTATCTCATAGTAATTTCATTAAGAATGTATTACATTACATGTTCATATATATATATAAAATTGAATGTTGTGGTGCTACCATGAACTGAAAGACACTTCATGTTCATCATACAGTCATGTAGTATTCTCCCAGAATCTTATGGGTTTGATACTGTCTGGAGAAATATTTCTGTTTCTCTGTATTTTCTGATCATGTCATTTGTGAATAAGGAATTTCTGTTTTGAGAAGATAGAAGTTTGCTATGTGAAGCATTTAGATCACTTACGCTTCTTCCAGAAGCTGCTGAATGTTCAAGTAAGCCCACAGTCTCTCTATGAAATTCCCAAAGATGTATTTTTGATTTTGGAACACTTGCTCCTTCTCTTTCACATTTGCTTCTTCCTTAAGAGTCAAGTTACTCGTGTGCTGAAGTGGGAGAAAACTGACCATCAGCTCCAGACTTCATTTACAATCATGTTATTAGACATAAAAGAACATCTTTCAGTACCAGCTGTCCTTCAATTTTGTCCTTTCCCATTGGAAAATGCAACTCCAAAGTATCTAAAAAGCATTTTAGATATGATTTTCTGGACTTGAAACAATGATGAAAAAAGGAGGTAATTAAATTCTATTTCACCATTTTTTGAGATCAATAATTGGGATTCCCTACTTCAGTGTAACAGTAGAAACCTCAAAGTGCTTAAAAGCCCCAAATATTTGGATTTTGTTATAGAATCAACAGAATTGAATTAAAATCGGTGTTTGCTTATTTGTGGATATTCTTCAAGTTTTTTCTTTTCTAGCCAGTTCAAGAGAGGGTAATTTTAGCAAATCATCTGAGAGTTCAAACAACGAGAAAAGAGCTGAATGCCCAAATATAAAGAACATATACTAAACAAAAAATACTTCTTGAAATCTCCTATTGTGCCATAAAAGACAGAAGGGAGAGATGTTTTTCACAATTAGTAAACTAAACACTTACTGTCTGAGCTTTAATTTCCACTGGCAAAAGATCCAGATCATTGCTAATTTTTCCAGACACAGTAATTTCAGATCCTTCAAAAAACAGCTTGAAATTATTCTTGGTTAATCCTTCAATGGAATTTTCTGGATACTGCAGTTCAATTTGCATTAATATTGGGGTAGCCACTTCTTGATAAAAGCCCTAAAGAAAAGCAGTGAGACAGAGAACACACACAAATGACAGCAAAATTATGCAAAGCAATATGTTGAATGTCTAAAACCCCCTTAAAAAGCTTTTTCTTTAGTAGTGCAAGACTACTGCAAACTCAGAAATTGTCCACTTCCCCTGGACAATTTCTCTTTTTACAGTACAGAAATGTGTAATTTTCCCAGTTTGTCTGACTGTGGCTGATTTGAGGACTTTGAGTCATGGATACATGGAGGGCACACACCCTCAGATACCCCAAAATTGCCTTCCCTCCCTCCACTAAAGTAAGAGGTAAACTCAACCCCAACATTTCATCTCAGAAAGATCAGTGATTTTGCTGCCAGGACTAGACATAAGCTGTAGCTGATAGATGGTTTTCCTGGCACATTCCTTACTGCTGACCTGCAGCTGCAGGGCTGCATCAGCATTTTCATAGATCCGCCGGGCTATTCCCCCATTCCTCAGGGCCATCTTCTCCAGGAATTTATAACTGACATCAAACCCGAAGCCAAGGCAGAAGAGAGCATATTTCCCATTGATTGCTTTCTGAACATTTTCTTGAATTACTTCCACACTTCTCTCACCTGTAAATGAAACAAAAACACCTTTGTGGGTTTGGGTCTTTTCAAGTGCAAGAAGACTGCAGCAGATTAATGGAAAATTCTGCCTGAAGTTTTAAAAAATAATTCAGAATAAAATACTAAAAAGATAGGGGATAGGATGCTGGTAATTGAATTGGAAATGAAAGCACAACTCTGCATATGAAGTGCCAGAACATGATTCTCCCCCTGAATGACTTTTACTAGGTTCTACTGATGTTGTCATGGTTAAGTGCAAAATATTTTATAGGATTACAGGGCCAGAGGAGGTTTTTAGTACAGAAGGGACACACACTACAAGTTAACAACACGAGGGATGGATACACTTCATCAAGCATTCAAAAGACAAGTGCCATCCATAAAAATTATGTGTGTCAATTCAGAGAAGAATGGATTGGTTAATGGTGCAATTCCAACAAACTGCCAATGAACTCAGCCATGCTTCTCTCCCACCTCCTTTGTGTGACAGAGGGAAAAGATTTTCACACCATCATCTTACCCCGTTTAAAGAGCTGCTGATGGCCATGTATGGAGAGCTTCCCGGCAGGAACTGTCACTGCCTGTAGCAATATCATGGGAGCAGCTGAGATTTTTCCCTTTCAGCTGCTTTGCTAAGGAAGGCAGTGTATGCAATAATGCCTGACACTGCACCCTGGCCTGATTTCTAACTGCTTGATGTGGAGAGCACTGGAGACTCAGTGTGGCTTTGCTGGGAAGGCAGCACTGGGAGCTGAATTTTATTTAAAAAACCCAAACAAAATCAACAAACCCCAAAGAAGGAGGGCTCACACAATCTAAAAGGCAGACTGATCTTATTAAGAACTTACAGAAGAATTAATATTGCTGGCCTCAGAGTGATGCTGGTGCCACACAAAACTAAGACAAACCCCTGTTCAAGACAAGGGAGTTTGTGCCATTGCACTGGGAGTTGTTGCTTATTTCACCTGATATCTCAATCTCAATTCTTTAGTTTGTGCTATCACAGCTGATCACTAAGACACGGCAAAGAATACAGAACAAGAAGCACCTTGAAAATACCTCAGGTTTGAGGCACAGAGGATGAAGAAGCACAAGCAATATCTCTCAAATAGGACTGTACACAGTATCTGCAAAATGCCCATGTTTTGTCTTTAGGTATTATATTTTTCTGTTTCAGATGCCTGGAGTATCTTCAATTCCCCTGAGTTTATAAACTGGGAAGCAAATGGTATGCAGCAAAACAATTCCCAGCTGAAGGATGTGCAGTCACAGGCAGGCAGGCTCTGTCATCACTCTACAGCCCTCAGCAGAACCCTCTCATAATCTCCCTCTCCAGATCCAGCAGCAGCTCAGTCTGCATATTCCAAAGCTGTTCCAAAACATAAGCTAGGTCTAAAATATTGGGATGCAAGTGTAAAAGATAAAAAACCGCAGGGGAGGGAGGGCTGAGCGTAGCACTCACTCACCAGAAGTGGGCTGGCCGTCTGTCAGCAGAATGATCATGGAGACGCTGCGCTCCGGCAGCTGCTCGGCTTTGTCCAGCGCGCCCACGGCAGCCAGCAGCGCCCCATTGATGTCCGTGCCTGCAATGAGAGAGCGGGCAGCGCTCACCCAAACACGAGAAGCGGCTGCAGAGATCGCTGCCCTTCATCTGCAGAGGCCCTGCTGGCTTGTTTTTAAAGTTTTCTGCAGGAAGTAATCCTTCCGAGAGAGGAGGATTTAGGGATTTAGCCTACTGGACTTAATTACCGGGTGTTATATTGCAATGGCAGTGCTGGAGTGTTCTTTTGGGAGCGTTTTCCACGCATATGTCATGGGAAATACAAACATGTCTAGAGCCATTAAAAAGTGCTTAAGTAAACACGCTGTCATCTGTTAACCTATATTTAAGAAAAGTTTCTCTGCCTTACATAAGAAGTCAGAGAAAAGAGCTGAGCATGGTGTTAGCGCCTGCGGTAAGGAAACTTCGTTAATATTGACAGTGTAACATTAAAGGGAGACAGAGCTTTTGAGATGTGCTTAAAACTAAATAACAACACCAAGCACACTGACTGATGCAGCAACAGACATGCCACCTGTCTTTTTGCCTGTTTTATTTCTGTGGCATGGCTTACAAGGATGTGTAACTTTGGATGTGTTTTGTTTTGGTTTTTTTTACAAGCAGACACTTGATATAAAAAGAAAAAAAAACCCAGCAAATTGCTGTCAAATGTTGAGTAGATTGCCATTTTTCTGTAGAAAAAAAATTGTGTAATCAAGGAATCTTCCAATTATCTCTATGATAAAAATTGGAAACAAGATTCTGTGGCTTGTATGGTTCATAGATGTGCTGTAAGCATGTCATATATATTATATAACTAGATCTATCTCATAATGCAGTCACCAGTCTGTCCATTCACAGGCTTTCTTTCCCACTCATCACTTAAAAACTGACTTGCTTTGTAAGCAGTGCTGGTAGCTCTGGGGCACTGTATAACTAATAAAAATAATTATTTTCTAAGCAGTTTTTCCCACTGGGTGTGTATTTGTGGCTGCAAGCACATGTACCTCCCCTGGCAGAGAGAGTCTGCACCAAGGCTGCAGCACTGGCCACGTTCTCCTCGGTGGCTGGCAGCAAAGAACTCTTCCACTCCACCACTTTGTTGTTGAAGGTGATAAAGCTGAAATGATCCTCTGGGCGGAGGTCTTGCAAAATCTTCAACAGGGCATCCCTTGTCTGTTCCAAGGAGAAAACAATCATTTTGATTATTTCCACTCTTTTGCCAGATCTGGGATTGAAATTGCGGTGCAATAAGGGGGTTCTCTACAGCTCTGTTCCAGATGCAGCACAATGCCTTTATTGAACCTTAGTGGTATGTTTTAGGTTGAGACCATCAGAAACAGACAATTCACTTGACTTACAGACACAAAATCCAACCTGCGAGGGCTGTAGGGGGCTTGTCTGCTCTCAAGCAGAGCTACATACACAGCTGTCAATAAACCTATAACAGATAACAACTCTCTAATCTTCATTAAAGAAGAACATAAACACAAGAAGTTCTGCAAAGATACAGAAAGCTCTCTGTGCCTCAGTGTTTAGTATCTATGAAAGTAGTTGTGTCAGACAAGAGTTACACTTTAATAACTTCAATCTGTGTATATGTATTTTCAAGGATTTCTATAAGTGTGAACATTTTACTGTGAAAGCAGCACAAAACCAGTGTGTGTTTCCAATGAGAAATTCCCAGTTGCTTCCTCAGAAGTCTGGGGTGTGTGTGTTCCCCCATGGTTTGAGGGAAGTTACCTGTTCAATTTTTCTGCCTGTCATGGAGCCACTTCGGTCTATAACAAAGATGACATTTTTGGGAAACACTGGCATTTCTTGGGGTGCAAAGTAATGGACAAAATACCCATTGACAATCTGAAATACAGAATGTGAAATCATGTATAAAAGTACACCTAAAGAAATAAAAAATAAATCTTAACATTCTTGGTATAGCAGGAAGTAGGGAGCATGCTCAGCGTTCTGCTCTTCTCAATAAGCCCAAATCAAAGAGCTTAAATTAAAGAAAGTGAAATGTATTTCCTAGCTGGAAGCAAGACTGTCTGTAGAGAGAAAATTACCATAGAGCAGCATGCATACATACATATATATTAGACACCTCAGTGCCATATGTATGATATATGCATATTATCACTGTGCAACACATTACCTCTTTATCATTACCTATGAGTACATCTCTGCTGAATTACAGTGGCTGCCACCTTTTAGCACACCCGTGTATACTTCATTAGTGAAATGATATGGAAAATACTCTATTTTATTCCCTAGAATGCATTGGTTCATAAATATTTGTTAAGTTCCTGGTGTAGTTAGTTATGCCTCAGTTATCACAAAAAACACAGAGACCAAGTACCATTTTAAGTTATATAAATCACATTCCTTTAAACTTCATTTACAAGAAGCCACAAATACACTTTAGAGGAGCCAAAAGAATAATAATAAAAAAGAGTGTAAAGAGACATCTATGAAATAACAATATAGATTTGGTACTTGAATAAAATTTGAAAGACTGATTTTTTTTTTCCTGAGTGATCTGTTTTTGCAATATACCTAGGTGTCTCTAGGGATTTACTGAGTATCACTCTCAGTTCCTGTTGACCCTGGATTAATGGGAAGAGCCTTTCCTGTCATTCTTGATGCTTCAAAGCAAGTGTTGCTGCTTTCCTGATTGCACTTAACATTTGGACTTACTTGTGGTCTGAAAGCATTTCCATTTCTATTTTTTTTACCTGTATATCACCTACAGTGGCTTCTCTCTTAACATCATAACGCACAACAAAATCACCATTGAGGAGCGTTTCATCAAGTTCAGAATTTTTCTTCTGTTGATCTAGAGTTGGCTTAAATAAAATATGAGCCTGCAAAGCAATCAGAAGGAAATATTTAAAGCAATATAACTTAAGAACTGCTACTGGCAGTAACCTCTGGCAGCTGCTGCTTTACCTTGGTTTCATTCTGCACTTTGGTGAGTGCCTCAGTTAACTCATTTGTCATGAATGTGCTGTCTGTCTCCAAGAATTGAATGCCCTGGGGCTCGAAGATGTGCACATCGATCTGGCAGCAGAGAAGAAATCAGCATCAGCTTCTCAGAGGGAACATGGCTGTGTCAAAACCCAGGGCACTGCTCCCTGCCCAGCTCACCTGGAAGTGCTTAACGAGCTGCTTGGGCTGGACCTTGATGAGCAGCTCGTACTTCCCCAGCTGCCGCTTCAGCAGCTCCTCGTAGATCAGCTCAAAAGTGACTTTGCTGGCGGCTGCGATGCTGACGGACACGTGGAACTGCTCCAGCTTTCTGTCTGTAATTCTGGTGGGGAAGAACAGGGATTTATCTCCTGCAGGGAAGGTTTCCTTGTGGTGGCCAAGAGTTTGTGAAGTGTGCAAAATAAAGGCCAAGGGGACACATGGGATTGAAAAAAAGAGTAGCAGTAAATATTGTTCATCATAGAGAGGATTTTTTTACATTGCAGGTGCTATTATGTACACCACATGTATCACATTAATGTGTCATGGGTGCAAGCTGAGAAATGGAGCAGAAACCTCTGCATGCCTCAGACTGAAGACTTGTGAAGCACAGATTAAATACATCCTGAAACTATGATATCTCTTCAAGTGCCATGGTCCTCTGTGCTTGCAAGGAAGCAGACTCAGCACTGAGCTTCATCCCAGTGTGGCAAGGTGCTCTTGAATGACGGGGAGCCAGGCTGGATGGAGATCTGAGCAACCTAAAAGGTGTCCCCGCCCATGGCAGGGGGTTTGGAACCAGACGATCTTTAAGGACCCTTGACCCTGAGATTAGCTCAATTGCTCAGAGCATGGTGTAAGTAACACTATGGTGTATGGTTGTCAGTTCAATCCCTCTATAGACCATTCACTAAGAGTTGAACTTGATGATCCTTGTAGATCCCTTTCAAGAACATTCCATGATCTGTGATTCAATGATTCTAGGACAGCAAGTCCCAAGGCACTGCTAAACAGGGATGCTTCCTACAGGAGCCCATTGCAGGACCACCTATAAATCATATACATGTGAATTTTTATATATGTAAAAAAAAAATTCTATTTATCTATATATATATACACAAAGACACATTATCCCTCCCACCAAGAACCCAAGAGCGATTTTCACATTTGTCTCCAGTGAGATGTAGCTGTGCCCTGCCCCCAGCCCAGCAGGAAGCCAAGGAGAGGTGTTGGAGCAGCCTTACTCAGAATAGCAACATACTTGACGAGGCCAGCACTCTGTCCTTGTGAGACTGCCATGTCATACTCATCCTGAGCAGCAGCTTTCTCTTTTATTATTCCTGGGTAGACTTGACCATCCATCGACCTGTTTGGTTTCCATAAAAATTAATTAATATTAGAAGGAATGCACTGGGGAAAGGAACTCAACAGAAGATTCTTGTGGCTCTCTGGGCATGATCAAGGAACACTGTTTCCTCCCAAATCACTCCCCAGCCAGGAGGATGCCAGGAGCCACCACCACCACAACAACCCTTGTCCTTGCAGAGTCTTGAGGAGGCTGAAGCAGGAGAAACACCACCACTGAACACGTCTATCACCCACCCAGTGCAGCAGGCAGCCTGGCCCTGGGCACCTCTTTTCTATTTGGCTGCCTACTACTTAGCCCCACGGAGCATTTTTGCAGAGGACCCTCTTTGTGTTCTTTGCCCAGCAGCTCCTGAGCAGAAAGATGAATCCCCCCAAAGCTGCCTCCTTGACACCACAGGCAAGGGCTGGTCCTACATGGAGAAGTTGGTGATGAAGGCTGTCTTAGGTATCTCCACTTCGAAGGTGGCCTCTAGGGACTCATTGGCTCGGTTGACAATTCTGCTGGTGATGACAGTGTGAGCAAATCGTGATGTGACCTTGCAGTCCACATGGAGGCTGTAGATTTCAATATCAGGCTGGAAAAAAAGATAGACTGAGACAGAAACATCCAGGTTTTGCTCCCAAGCCATCCTTACCTGGATGATGCTATTGGAAAATTTTGATGAAGGAATGAGCTCTCAGAAAGCCTGGCTGGAAAGCCTGCCCCCAAATACCCACCTGCATTTCAGTTCCACTTCACACTTTTCCAAATAGGCATGATGTACAGAGAAACCTTCTGACTTAAAGCTCCCTGTTCCTCTCTAATATTGATGTTTTTACAATGCCACCAGTTACCATTATGATGGTACAAAACAGAGTTTGCTCCTCCACACAGTGCAAATACCTTTCTACTTCCCTCTTTTCCATTCCATATTTATTATTAGACACTCATCAGAAACCTCCCAGCACTGCATAGTGCTTGCTTGGTCCTGTGTCAAGATCTAAACCTCATCTGGTGGCCAAAGCAGAGCTACTGATCTCTCAAATTTGGTATCTTACATCCCGAAGGAAGAGCATGATCAAAAACATCTCCAAGTGCCTCCTGCTACATTTGTACTGTAACAGCCCAAACAAACAATCAAAAAGACGTTAAAAGGACCCAAAACTCTAAAATCTCAACACAATCCACCCAAGTCTCCCTGAGAGGTGGTTACCAGAGGAGTTACCACAAAACCAGCACATCAGCAAATGAGCAAATGAGATATTGATAATAAAAATAAAGCAAATACCTTCTGATGAGATATTGATAATAAAAATAAAGCAAATACCTTCTGATCAATAGTTTCTGCTAACACTATGAGTGAGGAAAAGACCACCAATGCAAGCAATGTTTTCTGCTCCATTTTGGAAAAAAACAAATTTTCAAATGAAATCTCTATTTATCTTAATCAGTTAATGAGTAACTTGTACTTGGAGATATCATGTAGACTTTGAAGAGACACAGAAATTTAATATTTACCCATTAAACATAGGTAAAACTTGGACTTGGTCAATGCTTATTTTTCCAACAGATCTTTGCTCTTAAACATTAGAATTTGAATGTTTCATAGAACATAAAATTAAGAAATCTCTATATTAAAAAAAAAAATTAGATTTCTCTGTGTCACGTGAAATCCCTCGGGCCAAGCTGCAGGAATCTCTACCATATTCCACAGTAATAATTTGAAAGGGAAGATCCTTAACATTATGACAAACACTTCAGAGATTTGGAGATTGCCAGGACAGGCAACATTCACATGAGATATTACAGCTGATGGCTTTCTCAGCCTTTGTGCCTCCCCGCCCAGCTGGCCGTGATCCTTGGTAGGTAATGCCATTCATTGTCATAAATTAACACAAAGATCCTGTGGAAATAGAAGCATCTGTGTTTTCTTCATGCCTGTTTTACAAAGTGTCCATGTGGACAGCAAGTTCCTAGTAGCCTCGGAGTTGCAAGGAGACACAAAAGCAGAGCTCAATTGTAGTGGTGCTTTTTCAAGTTATGTTCTGATTTTGTAATCCAGTTCTTTGTAATTTTTACAGTTTCATGTACCCCAGTTCTCCTTTTGGTTCATTCCTGTCTCCCCCATGTATTTTCCCGCCCTTGAGTTGGTTTACCCCATCAATCAAAGTTGTTTTTCCCTCAAACCCCCTTGTCAATCCCCTTAACCCCTGCCCCTAGAGCCTGCCTGTCATTCTAGAGACTGTCCCTAACTTCTGGAAAGTTCTGGGAGAGGCTCTAAGTGATTGGGTAAAGCCCTAGGGAATCCCCTCCTTCCCTTTATGATTTGTATACCCCTCTGTCTGTCATATTTGAGAGTCACATGCCATTGTACGTAATTGACCCCTTTCCAAATCCACCCCTTACCTCCTCCCCCAAATAAAAGCTATTGTAACTGCCCACGGTCTCTGAGGTAGACACTCTGAGGGTGAGGGCTCCCTGTGAGACCTTACAATAAACCTTTGCAGTTGTCTCCTCTGAGAGACCCCTCTTTATTCTTCACCATTGCTGTGCTTCATCCAGACTGGGGCCAAGAACCCACAAGGGCAAGCGAAGTCCTTCCAAAGACCGAGCAGGCCCCCAAGTGCCACCTGTGAGCTGGGGCTAGCCTGGGCCAGCAAGAGAAGGCGCACAGCAACACTCAATAATTTATTACTTACCATCTACAAGTTCACTGCAAAGAATGTGCTAAGCACAGCCTGGTAAACACAAGGCTCAATAATTTACCAGACACCTACAAGTTCAATGCAAAGAATGTGCTAAGCAGCGCCTGGTTGGCACAAGGCTGGTTAAACACAGAGCTTGTGCTTTAAGTAACTCTTTTTAAAAATGAACTTTATTCCTCTCAGGCAGACTGTTTATACTACTTGCAAATACCATATGCTTAATAGCAGGACATGTAAATATATATCTTTTAAAAGACAAAAAATTAAACTGCGATATATTTGATTAACTTGTACAACTCATGTAATGCTTTAATCCCTTAAAATACACAGAATTAGACACTTAGTGGCCTAAGACCTGCAAGAGCCAAAGCTTTAATTAAGTGGATCTGTCATCAGTTTTCTAATGTCCACATGTAAAATCACATGGATGTTAAAGAGCTGCTTTCACTGAAAGGATTAGGCTGCAGTTCAGCTCTGCCCCTCATATTTTTCAGATGAGGTCCACATTAAAAGACAGGAAAACCAAAAAAGATGCCCAGTCCTTATTGTCAGACTTGGAAGCAGCACAAGTAATTGAACTTGACAACATCCTGGTAATAGAGCCGTTAGCCAAATCCCACTTTTCTGGCAGATACCTTACTTGGCTTCCCTGTAGAATCTGTGTGGGACACAGAGGTTTCTGTGCTTTGTTAAATCAGCACCAGCATATCCAAAGCAGGGTCTGAAATAGAGCATCCCCCTGTCCTGCTACCCCATCTGCAAACCTGCAGGTCAGGCCCTTGTACTGCAATAAAGTGACAACAACATTTTGACCCACTTGTCCCTCGCCACCATTTCTGTAACTATCGAACAACCTCTTTTCTGACTGCTCAACACAAGGAGGGTTTAATTAAACTGCTTTATTAAGGAGGGTTTGTTAAACCCAATGCAAATGCAGCTCCAATATTATCAGGGCAGGAATTTTTTTCCACCATGATTTTTTTCATGCTTTGGAAGGATCTTTCTTGGGAAACAGCTCTGCCAATGTACCTGTGAGGAGCCTGTGCTCCATGGAGAAATTGTGCCAACTAAAGCAAGGAGATGGGGTCTGGGCTGCAAATAATAATCTTTTAAAGTGAAAAAAACAGGGCAAGGCAATGCACCAGCAGTACCTTTAAGGAAGATTGCCCCTTAAAGCCAAAGGATTTGCTGCTGCCTTATGTGAGCTCCTCTCCACAGCCTCTCTGGGATCCGTGTGGGCATTGTCTTACTTTATCTGTGAAGTGTTTGGGACACAAAAGCCAAATATGATACATTTCGTGGTGCACAGAGAACTTTGACATCACTTTTATCTCTTAATCAGGTCTAGCCTTGTCACTGTGGAGTCAAAGACAGGAACAGGACATTCACACACTGAGATCATGCAGCAACAGCCTTGTTTATTGACTGGCAGCTCCTTTTATAGAGTTTTCAATTTTCCCGTGCTTACAGACATGATTGGTCAAGAGTTGCAGCTCTGCCCAGCTCACTGGCAATGATCTGGGTGTATCTGTGCTCCACAGGGACTGGCTGAGCTCCTCTGACTGGGTTTGAATCCCACCCATCCTTGTTGTGCCCAGGGACTCCTTTACTTTGAGCTAGGCTGGTCGAGCTGGTATCTGTTAAGCCAAATTATCTGTGCAGCTATAAATCAGCTATATCTGTCACAAAGCCCATGTAAAATAAAAGTAATTTCTTCAACAAAGGTGATATCTGCCTTACCATCCCCAGATGTGCTGCAGAGACTCAGGGTGTGTGGGAAGCATGGCAGGTGCCCACAGAGGTTCCTCTGTGTTTCAGCACAAATATCCAGGTGAGGGGAAACATTCTGGAGTTTGGGAGAAAGCAGGTTTGATGTTTAATGTAGCAAACTAAGAAGTAAATAGCACTGAAAAACAACCAGCTCCCCCTCAGTGTGCTGGTGTTGTACAGAGACACTCGCTGGGCTCTCATCTCCATGGTAAGGCAGGACATGGCGGCTCGATCTGGCACCCCACTTCTCACTTGATCCAGTGGGATGGGAGGAAAAAGCCACTGAGGTACGAGCTGAAATCCTTCCCTCGGTGCCTCGGCACTGTCAGAGCCGGGCCTCTGCCCTCACAGCTGAGCTGCATGGAGGGAAATCATGGCATTGCTGCCCTGAAGGGTGTGAGGGGAGGGAGATGAGCGGGCAGCTCCCCCTCGAGAACTGTGATGGGGAGAACTGTGACAAGGGAGCCGTGAGGGAGAAACCGTGAGGGGGAACTATAAGGGGAGAGCCGTGAAAGGGGAGCCGTGAGGGAGAGACCGAGGGGGAACTATGAGTGGAGAGCCGCGAGCAGGGAGCCCTGAGGGGAGAAGCACCCCTCCATGCCATGCCGCCACCCTGAGGGCCCTCGCCAAGGTGCCGCTGTAGGCAACACGAACCTGTTTGAAATCTCCAGGTTTCTGTGCTGCCCCTCTGATCAGCTCCTTAGCTCCCTCCTGGTGAGGGTATGATGTGGAGGAATTGCACTGACACCGAGACTGTGTCATCAGGGTGTTTTTTCTTTGCATTTGACAGACAAAATCATCGCCTGTATTGCCAAAGTGCCCACGGAATTAATCTGAGCCCAAACTGAAATGAGTCACCACAGTATGCCATGCTGAGTCCAACAACCTTTTTTTATTAAACAATTATAGCAAACATTGTCCAATACATAGAAACAAATCATGTAATAAAAATGAACATGGAAGTTTTACTCTTTGACATGAGTATATTCCCTACTTAAGGACTTACAGTGGAAATTAGCTGCTTGAGTCTACAGTGACTTTGGTGTAAGGAACAGAAATTTTGAAAAATGTTACAACAATCGTTTGGGTGAGACATGTCCAGCTCCGCTGTCAGCCAAAGACGCTCTTGGCTGGCTCATCCTTGGGTTTCTCAAAGACTGTTTCACCCCCTGTCCGAGCCCCGCTGAATATAGAAGGTGCTGCAGAGCCCATTTGTTCTTGGAAAAGAAAAGCAGGAGAGACAATCAGTGAAATACCACCTAAATTTGGAGAGTAAAACTAGTGCTGCTGAAATACATACACACATTTGATAAATACTTCACTTATCTATCAGATGAACAGCAGGCTGCTGTTCCAGAGGTGACCCTTTCACATGAAAAGGGCAATTAAGTAAATGTTTTACTCTGCTTAATTGCTTCCAATCAAGGAGACTTACCACACTGCCTCATTACTTGGTAGGTTTTGGATTTAATTTCCTGGTTTTTAGCAAGGTTTCCTCTGGCTCCTTTGAGGTCTTCTTCCTTCACTGGAGGACGCTTCTTTTTCACAGGGGCTTGCTAGGAAACAGACCCACACATCAGTATTTTGTGTTCAAAGCACAAGGAACAAAGCTGCCTCCACCCAAAGGCTACAACATACAGAGTTTCTTACACAGTATTTATTTCACCTATTTCAGTTCTGAGATTACATACTCAGCTACTTCAGACCTTCCCATAATGCCAATTTCACTGCCCTTCCCCAAATCTGCTACCATTCTTACTGTTCTGAAATTGTCTTTTTATTGTACAGCCTTTGAAAGAGTAATGGACTGCTTAATTAAAAAAAAAATATTCTTAGATTTTCTCTGTTCAACCCTGCCTGCTCATTCTGCAAGTACTGATTGGTAATTCAAGAACCTGCCCAATACTTGGAAAGGAAAAAATCACTTTTTTACTAAATTGGGCTTGTGCCTCAGTCTACTTACTACTTCTTTGGGAAACTGGTCAGAGAGATTCCAAATCTGGACTTGCCTTAAGTTGGAATAACACTTAACCCATAGTTAATAATCTTTAAGGAACAAAAGCATCTGAGCACTCAACAGGGCTCTCTACTGAACACATCTGAAGCATTGGACTTGGAATCTAAAGAAGGACAAGGAAATCTAATACAGAAACAGATGCATCATCAGGTGGTGCACTGCAACAGCCAAGTACTAATCTGTTTACAGTTTATCACAGTACAAGGAAAAAGGGACAACATTGCTTCGTATCAGCCTACCCCTGTCTTTAAATTAGCACTCCACAGTCAGACACAACCTCGCTCTGCAGCAGCCAACACCACAAGCATTCCCCTGACAGTTTATTATTTCAGAGACAGAGTTTCAGTGTCCCACCAGGCAGCCCTCATGGCAAGATTCAGGGGCACAGGGATATGATTAAGAGGAACAGAAGACCCCCACACTCCAACTCTAATAGATTTTCACATTGAAAAATCTACAAGAAACTTCTCTGACCACGGCTACATACACAGGGCTCCTGATATTTGGGTTCTGGCAGTGGTGGAACCTGCTCAGGCACTTCTGGGCATTGCCTGTGAGGCTAAAAACAGTTGTGGAGGGAAACAAATCCCTCAGTGCTGGAGCAGTGAGTCCCAGGGAGCTTGCAGAGACAGCGCATGCATGGCTGGCTCTTGGATGGGTGGATTGGCTCCACTGAAGCCTTCAGCAGTTTTCTGCCTGCTGCAAATTCCTGGGAACGCTCAGAATAGCTCGCTGTCAATCCCACTTGCATGTGTTGTGGGAAACAAAACATTTACGAGATCTCTGGGGAAAACACTCATGAGTAGCCAGAGCAAGTGAGGGGAAAGGGTGGCAGCAGACCCTTCAAAATTCACAACAGCTTGTGCATGGTTGTTCAGCTGGTGAACCAAACATCCCCACAGCCAGGGAGTCACCCGTCCTTTCATAATGACAACTGGCATGTGATGGGAACAGTCCCTCATGCCCATGCCCGTTGCCCATTCCCTTCTCAGGAAGGTAAAAAGCTCCTTGCTTTATTAAAAGAAATGTGAAATCTGCAAAGGTCCTTCACCCATTATGGGCAACAGACAGTAACTGTGAGGCTTCTTCCCACTGGGACAACAGCATTCTTGGGGAAAGGGTGAAGAAGGGTAGTGCTTGAGATGCATAAAGATACAGCCAGGCTGAGCAGAACTCTTGAATGTCACTCAGTTATTTTAAAATAAACCATCTCATGCTTTGATCACAGAGGGTTTTCCAGCAGGACAGTTGGTGTGGATTAGCTGGTCCCAGCTGAAGAGCAAACCTGGTGCACACAGAGGTTATGGTGAGCCTTGGCCAGCAGCTGCCACTGTCACAGCCCCACCACTGCTAATTGCTGCCAGAATTTGTGAGCGGGGTTTGCCAGGAGCCATTCCTAGCTGGCACAGGCATGCAGCCTGTACTTTATCTTCTCCTGTCCCAAGTCAAAAAGTGCTACTTTACAAGACACACAACTGGGTTTTAAGTCCCATTTTCTTTGGAGTAAAGAAAATCAGCTGAACAGAGTTACTCTCTGTGGCTGAAGAAATGTGCTCTCTCATTCTCTACGTGCTCCTATTCTCCATCTCACCAATCCTGTAAAACTCTCACACTGAGGAGAGCTCTGCCAGGCACATGCAGCTTGTGTTGCAAATGTAACATTTATCTGAAACCCCACCATTTCTGAGCTCATTTCAAGAGCACTTTGAAACACTGATTATTGGGGAATGCATTAAAGACAAACGGTTAGTTATAAAATGAATATAAAATGTTCATTTAATACAAAATTTCAGTCTCAAATATCTCAACAGTTCTAATTTTCAGTCACAGTCTTTTCTCCTGCATGTTAATACACTAAGCTTTACACTAAGCTTTACATTTCAGCACAGCCACCTCTTTTCAAAACAGAATTTCAGAACCACTGTCTGAAAAAGTGTGTTGGAAAGGCAGAGATTCTTCTTTCTGTGAAACATCCAAAAGCAGAGCAGGGGAAAGGATTTTTCCCTTTCTACACAAATAAAAATATTTAAGGTAAATAAGAACATTTTAAAGCTAAATTAATTAACCATATAGAGAGCAGCTGCTTTCCTTTTTCACCGAATAACCCATCCTAAGAATGCACTTGTTAAAATATTTTAATCACACAAGTCACAGAGCAGAAAAACTGAATTCACTAAAGCTAACGGGAGGAACTCGTTAATAAGCTTTTCCAAACGAAGCATCCAACCCAGCACCAGGTTTGCCAGGCGCTGCTCCGAGGGCAGGCAGCGCACAGATGTCCCCCGTACCTGTGACATAACTGCGGTGCTCCCTCACTGAAATCCCTCCCAGGTCGTTCCCGGCTTTGATTAAATCCAAGCCTGTGAACTCTGCGAGCGCCTGTTGTTTTCCCGGACTTATATAGAGCATCCGAGTGAAGTCATGGGCTGGGTCATGTTCCCAAAGCAGCGCCGGGATGATTCAGGTCGAGGGAGGCTGTTGTTGTCGGGCATTTATTCCTGGCGATGACTCGGGCTGGGCTGACGGGGGCAGGCAGCTGCGGCAGCGGGCGCAGGGAAGCCTGGTCCTTACAAAAACGCTTCCCGGGGAGTCCGCTGGGGCTCTATTTATAGCTTGAAAAGGCAAAATGTTGTTATGGACACAAAATTGACTCCGAACCCTCTTGAGGGAGGGAGGAAAAAAAAAAAAAAAAGAGTGGGCATTGCTTTCCCAGCATAACAAAATATGTGATCTCTAAAGATGATATTAATGTAACGTCCAAAACATAACTGTTCCCTTAAACACTTTTGCACAGGGATCTTTAATAGAGGAGTATTTTGTTTGTGTCTTTTGGAGAGTTAATAGAGTAGGGTATGGTTTTACCCTTAAAGCTCTATCACTGATTATGCTCCAGTGCCTGCTCTTACACAACTGAGAGAGTAAAATCACTTTCTCCTTTCCAGCACTATTAGCAAAGTTTCACCATTTCACCCACACCTGTACAGGAACAGCTTACTCAGACACAGATAAATGCACTGTCCCCCACTGCACTTGCCAGCAGCAGTAAAACCTTTCCCAGAACTTTTAATATTTGTTCTCCAAACAAGTTTTTTAATTAAGTAAAGCCCTGTCACCTCTGAGCATGAATTCTATTTTTCATTACTGGGAAAGGTTTGAGTGGGAGATTGTTTCCCGTTTGGTTTTTTACATTAAATCTTTACATGATGCACTTCTGCAACTGCACTCAACACCTGCAAAGAATCAAGACTCCAGGCAGGTGGGTTAATATGAGAAGCACGGGCACAGCAGACCTTGAAACACCTTCCACTAGAGAGATCAACTGTTGTAGTGGTAGAAATCTGCCCTGGCCTTTCCTCAGGCTCTGCAGGTGCTTTTAGGGTACAGAGAAGAGGTCACAAAGAAATTGTTTTTCACTATAAAAAAATGACATCAAACCACAGCTCCAGTGCTGTACGAGCAGGACTGTGGGATCTGTCGGCTGTGAACAACCCCCCAGGCCTCCCAGTGCCCAAACTGCCTTCAAGCTGAACTCCTTCCAGGCCTGAGATCTTCTCCTTTATTGGGGGAATTATTTGTAGGCTAAGAAGCAGTTTGGATGTTACGTCCTTAGATATTCCTCAGTCTGATTTTCTATTTTAAACCCATGTCTTAGTGACCAGAGGAAGCATTTCTGCAGAGCAGCAGCGCCCTTAGTAGGCCAACAAAACAGAAGAATAAAACACTGACTTTAGAAAAAACAGTTGGTTTTTTTTTCTATAGTACAAACTAACAGCTCTCCACTAAGATGTTTCTCTACAGTCCCACAAGCATCACTATTCTATCTGTTATGACAGGAAAATAAACATTCTGCATGTTTAAAGCAAATATTTGGAATTCAAGACACTGAACTATTATTTTCCCTTCAGCTTTCAAAATTTCTTCAGTTAATTGGTACTGCATATTCCTCACTCAAACGCAACAGGGTTCATAGCAATTTAACCTATACAAACAATTCAAACCACTTGAACCTTGCTTGCCAGTTGGGGCAGGTGAAGGGCAGGCAGCACATCCTGAGGTTTCTAGAAAAGCCCCAAAGCCTAGAGAGTTCTGTTCTCTTCAATTACATTTCGTAACCCAGCACTCAACAAGGGGCACAGTCATTTTCTTGCATAGATTATGGGCTATTTTTCCTCACAAAGAACCCAGCCTAGATCTACAGTTACTTATATTTTAGAGCAGAAATCCTGTTCACTTGGTTGAGGTCCTTGAGATCTGTTAAATGGGACATGAATGACAATGGAACAAGATGGGTCCCAACAAGTTTCAATCCTCTACTGCATTAGGAATTGTGGAAAACTCCTTTGCTGGAGGAATGATTCCAACTAAAATATGGCAACGACCATAGAGAATTTAGTGAATATACACACGGCTGCCACTGTGGTCTCCAAATCCCAGGGAAGATTTGACTTCCTCTCCAGGAAAGTGCTAACAACCTCTCAGGGGACTGACACTTGGTAGAGTGAAGATTATTCTCTGAATTCTCTGTAAGGGTGCAGTGAGTATGGCGCTGCTTGGATGTGGTCGGTGGAAAGTATGAAAATAATAGGGAAGAGTTACAGAGGAATTACAGAGGCAGCATTGGGTCCATCCTGTGCAGCTCCAGCCCTGAAAAAAACCTTCCTCAGGGAGCTGATCTAAGAGGAGCCTGCAAGCATTATTAAACTTGTAAACAAAACTTGCAACTTAAGAACAATGGCTCTTCCTGATCAAATGGGACTTGCCATTAAGATAAATGAAAATACTGAAATTAAAATCAACATAACAGTGTGCACAATTAGAGCTGAAGTTAAGCTCAAGTAGCAGAACCTGCTTCCCACAAGAGCACACCATAAACACTGAAACACAGGCACTTTGAAAGAGAACAAGTATAAAACAAGTGAACAAATCTGTAATAAGTCAAACTTTATTGTAAACCATTATACAATGTAATTACATCAGATACCCTTAAAAGTTTAAGGTAACACCACTGAATTAACAATATGGTCCAAATAGAGGGCAACAGAACACAGCTGTTGGTTTTGCTCACATTTGCTATACTCTGAATTTACTTACAAACAAACCCCACATTCAGTTTGAGATGGATACCCACACAAGATGAAAACACCTACAAAAGAGTCCCTTTTTTAAAGATACTGCAGTTTTACTTTGTAAAACTATAGTAGTCATTTTCAGTAATTGAACTGGAAACTTCACCTAAAAAAGTTTGCACGCCTATGCTGTAGATGTACTCTGACTTGGTGTGGCTGAATTTATTTGCTTTCACTACTGGTTTCTCCCGTAAAAAGCACAGCAAAGTTGCAAACACGGGTTAGTCAAGCACAGTGGCAGAGATTCCTTGTGATGCTCAGCTCTGAGCAGAGCGGGAGAGCCCAGGCCCCCTCCCCAGGCTCGGCAGGGATCAGAGCAGACACCTGCCCGAGGGGATCACTTTGCATTGCTCTAATTTGCAACTCAGTTTCTGAGTTTTCCCTGAAGAAAAGCTATAGTACATTTTAGTTAGCAACATTAACAGATAGCATTCACCTACTAAAAGTAAGACAAGGGGACCTGAACATATTGAATCCAGACCTCGGAAACCACATATTAGACAACACCAGTGTTTTAAGTTTATGCAGATGTATCACAGGTCAGATACTAGGAACAGTTAATGCATTTAGGTTGACCATCGTGGTAAATTCCATCTCCACTGTTTCTCTGTCTCTTCTCCAAGTTATAATCCCTTTATCTTACTTTGGCATTCACTACATAGCTTATTTTCATTAAGCAGAATCCTATTTTCTAAGCACAGCCTGAATTAAACCTTTGCTATGAGTTGTCCTGAAGTACATTTGCCAGGCAGAAATGTGAGTGACAGCTGGAGGATAATGCAAATGTGATGCTGCAGTATCACTACTGGATCAACTCTTTATGAAAAGTCCATTTCAGACTGTACTGCCAATATATTTTAACAAGTGGTAAGACACAGTGAAGCACTAAGCACACACTTCCCTTCTCACACATGCAAGCCTGTCAGAAAAAAGGACCTGTCCTACTCATCATTACTGCAAAAATTTAAATTTTTACCTCAGAGAGGAAAACTGCCAATTTTACCTTTTCCATCTCTTTCACAATGATAACAAAGAATGTAAAGAAAAAACAGTCAGATTTTGTTATTTAGCTAAAATTCTGAATAAAATTATTGTCTTAGTAGAGAAAGTATTTTTTTCCCCTCTGAAGGTTGCTCCTCCTGTTACTACTGTGGTATTTAAAATACTTCTGTGTCTTTGGATCATAGTGCTTTACTACATCATCTTGCTAGGCATATCTAGATCTCACATCAAGTGACATTTGAGCACTTAAGACATGAAAAATTAGGCATTCAGAACCTTTGCTATAACCATCTTCAAGAAACTGCTCCGTAGCACTTTATACTGTTTTGTACTTGGTCAATAAGCTTGAGGTCTGCTCAAAACAAATATTCTTACACAATTAAGGCCATAATTTTATACTGACACTTCACAGACTAAACATGAGACTAGAATCATTTTGATAATTGAAGTAACTGGAGGAGGGAAAAGGAAGATAAGATGCAAGCTCGTACAGCTAAATTTGTGTGCGCTGCTCAGTTATCTCAGCTGGTGAGGACAGCCACGGCTCTGCACTGGGATGCAGCACATGGTCAGTAGCTTTAGTTCACTATCTGAAATAGAACAAATCCTAGGCTAAAAAAGATAAATGCTGACAATTGTGACAAGAGCCAGTCCTAGCTCTTGAATCACTTTGGAAAGTGAGCTGTAGGAGACTATTCTGTTGATGAATTCCTTGAAGTACTGTGCTTTTAGAGATCTGTGCCTGCCCAATGGTCAATAGTCAAGAGAAGACACGAGTCACACAATCAATTAAAAAACGCTCAACCTGCCCAAACCAGAGGCAGCACTGATTAGGGACATTTCCCCATCCCCACCCCCCATGTCAAAAGAACTCAGGTAAGCTTCCACCGTCATTAGTTTCTAGATCTAGTCTAAAGGAAACACTAGTATTGTAACTTATTGCAGCTCTTACGTTTCAATGCTCAGTAACAAAGGTCAGTGGCTCAACTAAAACCTTGGGCTTGGTTAATGTCCCTTTGAGCTGGCTGGACACCCTGAGGTGTCAGAGCATTGTGTCCCCTCAGCAGCCACTGGGAAAGGGATGCTGGAATAGTGAAAGTAAGCACGGGAATGCACAGTTCAGTATTTACTAAGGCCCAGTTAAGTGGTCTGGATAATAAATCACATTAAGACCTAGTAAATCTATAAAAAAATGTAAAAAGTCTTAAAAAGTTCTGAGCAGTTTTCCAATGAAACTGGTTTAAGGCTTGGAATTTTTCTAGTCTCCAGATACTACAACAGATTTGCATTTAAGGTCTGTTGTCACCTCTTTGAGACATCGCCTTGTACTGCACAAGGTTTAGCTAAGCAAGGAAAGCTGTCAGAAACAATCATTTAGAAATTATGTAAAGCAAAAGGATATCAATGAAAACATGTCTGCTAGGTTCCAGATCACCATGTGTTCTCAATTATCAGAAGAGACACTGAAAATCCCAGAAATGCTGGGATAACAACTGCACTTTACCCCTTGGGGTTGTTCTTTTACTACTGAAGGATAATGAGACTTCATGGAAATTAAATAGGAGAAATTTTGTTGTTGCTGTTAAGTACATTAAATAGAAGATTGCTTTTCCAACAAAAAAACAAGGGACAGAATTGCATTTGCAATATCATAGCACAATTGCTTCAATCAGATCACAGTCCTGTACCGTAGGCCCTGTAATAGGAAAAGTCTCAGAAATGTTCCATCTCTTTTGGGTCATTTGAGAGGTATGCACAAGAGACTTGCAGAAACAGAAATAATTAGACTCATCCATAGATGCTCATTTCACAAATAATTTATCACAATGGATTTCTGTTAGACACTAAAGAGCACTTTGTCAAATAAGCAAACACCACCTCCTACTGAAAAAGGTATTTTCAAATTATGTGGTCAAGAGCACACATAGGACAGCATTTTTTAGTGATATTTGGTGACTTCAGCAGTGACAGAGAGCTTTTCCCTTTGCAATCCCTTTGTTGAAAATCAGGAGACAAGGATAAATAAGATTTTCACTACAAATCTTTTGACCTGTTCTGCACAGAAAAGGGAACTGTACCCTTTTCTCTGATAAAGAGAATCTTTAAATACAACTGTATGAAAATATAACTTAAATATAAAATAGTCAGATAGATTTGAGAAGACCTGGAAAAAAATCTTTGTTCCACCTATTAGTTCCATAGGTACCCGGTAGCAAGTAAACATTTGTACTTAAAAAAATATGTTAAGTTACAGCTTGTAACCATAAACTATTCTGCTCTAGGAATTATGCTGCAAAAGCCAGTTTTAGTAATAAAACACAGTCCTTTAACACAGTCAACTCTGATGCCTTTTTTGAGAACTCCATACACTGTCCCATCAGTAACTGAAAGATTCTGTCTCTGTTTTCTCTGATCTTCTGACACCTCCCACACGAATCCTTAGTGACTTGTGCATTTTCCACACATGATCAGGAGACATTCTTGCATAATTGGTCAGTGTGTTTGTAGTGCAACTGAACTGGAAGTCTTCCAACTCCTTTGCCTTCTGTTGGCAGACCTTGCTTCTAAGTCAGCTGGAAAGGGAGATGCAATTGCAACATTAAACCCCACAGACAGAAGTTTTTGCCATGAAACCTGCAAGTCCACAGGCCAAGGAATGTGTCATACAGGCAGACCAAAGCGATGCTTCTTCTTCTTGATGGGCTTCAAGTTGGTCAGTCTGCACAGATCATCCTCAGCATCTGACTCCTCCATCTCATCATCTGCTGAAATAAGGATCTAAAAACAAATTACAGCTTCTGAGCACATGGAGCAGTCATACTTCTCTCTACTTTTAAACTTCTACTTTTTTTTTATGCTTGCAAAGCACCTTATTATTTGCTCAGGAAAGAGCTTCTAGAATACAATTAGGATTTACTGCCACACTATCAAACATCATTGCAGATCCTATCAGAAACCTCCAGTAAATTTTGAAGAAGGATGGATGCATATTGATGTCACTACAGCCACTGACTCTGAACCCAAAGAGTGAGGCCAGAACAGCAGAGGCAGCTTGAGAGAGTATCTGAGGTCTTGATCCACACTGGTAACAAGACAGTCACATTACTTGGCAAACCCCATATAAATAGCACTGTTTATCACACAGAAAAGTTACATTAACTTACTAAAGCTAAACCAACTCACCTTCAAAGAAACCACCCATCTTTCAGCTGAATTAAAAACTGCTCACTTAATGTAATTTATAATAACATTGTGCTAAGGCAGCTATGTAAATGATCCTCAAAGATCAGGTCAGTTGCCTCCACCAGCTCCCTCTCCCTTTAAGCTATTAACCTCTCTTTGAATTAGAATTGTCCATTAGTTTTGTATTCCCTGTGAGGTTTTCTTTAAAAGCACTTGCAGCACAGCTCACCTGTGGTATTTATATATATTATTGTATAATATATGTAAATATATTATACAATATATTTACATATTGTAAATGTACAATATTTACAATATTTACAATAATATCCTGCCCACCTGGAAGGAAATTAACTGCCAGAGTGGTACAACAATGACTTTTTCCTTAACCAGTTCTCAATGTTAGGAGCTACTGCTAGAGGTACATGCCCAGAAAATCAAACCTAAGTTATCAGTGCTACAATGAAATCAGTATCAAGAGGGATGAACTGGATTAATATTGCATTAATTGCAATAATTAACTCTACATACTTCTGACTCTGACTCCTCATGTGATGCTGCTCTCCTGTATCGGACTTTAGTTCCATTTCTTGAATCTTGTCCTGATTCCTGTCCTTCATTTTTAGCTTTTGTCTTCCCTTTCTTCATAAGGAAATTATCTACCACCCAGAACATTAACGCCTGTTAAAAAGAAGGGGAAAGTGACAGTTCAGCTTTCTTTAGAGTAGAAGAAAGGTCCAAATACTGACCAAATGAACTTGACAATAATCCTGAACTGGCCAAAAGCTAAATCTTGTCTAGGCACAGTGTCATATAGCTTATTACACCTTTCAGGAATACTCTAGAACCCAGCTACTTTAACCCTTTGTGGAAGAGAAGAAAGTAAGGAAAGTAGTGACTATTCACAGTGATCATATACTAACTCTTCATAAAGCAAGGCTTTACCAGCTGCAAGAACACCCACAGCCTCTGGTTCTAATCCCTAAATCCCAGATTGCTGCAAGGGTGTACTTTGGGAAGGATGACTGCACACTTGCCCTTTTCCTCTGTTCCACCACAGGCCAGCTGCTATTAGCCATGGTCAGACACAGGATACTTCACAGGATGTCTGTCCTTACACCAACTGCTTCCTGAAGCAAATTTCACTGTAATTTTATAATCTCTATGTCAGTCAATCTGCTGAAGTCATCAGGCCAAAGGGGTCTATGAGGCATTTCTGCCTCTCTCTTGAACCTGATTCTTTAGCTCCATATGGATTTCAGCTGTGTAAAATCTACATATTCAGACCATTTACCCATTCTTTAGCAGCCCTAAAATTAACTTAAGTACTAAGGTACACTGTATTTTAAGGACTAATGTTAATTAATGAACCCATGGCAGAAGGATATCCAAGCAAACATCTCATGAAGTGAGTTGTACTAACGTTGACAAAGAAGGGAACTATCAGCATGACGATTGCCAGCTCCAGCTGGGGGTTCTCTATGGGATTCAGTAAAGCCACCTGTGGAAAGAAAAGGATCGAGTTCAGCTCATAGCAGTACATGCACACAACTGGCTTAGGCAGGGCAATGTTCACATACCAGCTAATGTGACAGAAATAATGCAGATGAACCAAAAAAGGGCAGCTTTGAGAAAAGCGAAGTATTTAGGACAGCTCATAAATTACCACAGATAAGTGAGTGGTGCTGACAAGAAATTTATCTCTGTCATTTTTGTTTACTGGAGTCTGAGGAGCTGCCTTAGAATCATCTTGAACATTTTAGAGCTTCTCCCAAGGAAAACGTTGTAGATTTCATCTTTAGGAAATTTAAACAGCAGAGTTTTACAAAATACACAGTAAGGAGAAGAGAGTTCCCAAAGCAGTCCAGAGCATACAATAGAGGTAACTGGTGTTAATGGGGAGTAACAGCACCACTTTGAATGTCTGGTTGCACAGACTCCATCAAAATAAAGATTAATCCAGTCAGCATCAATGGATTCACTAATCCACCACAAATTTCTAAAACTCTACAATTAAAGCCTATCAACAAGGTCAGGCAAAGAAAATTCTTTAAAATACCATAAGAATACAAAACAGCTGTAGGCAAGAAAATCAGAGTTAAGAAAAGAACCACTTAGTAGTTTCAAGGGTACTTTAGACAAGCAGATAGAATTAAACTTTGGATATTTCAGTTTACAAAAACTCCTTAAAAATACAATATTATATTCCTGGCAATGGATAAAGGTCTCATTAGCAGTATCCCAATTAAACTAAAAGAACACACCACTACCACAGAGTTAATTGGCAATGAGTGTAGACAATTGTGATACTTGAGCCAAACCAATACACACTGCTGGAAGTCTTTACAGCTTCCACCTAAAATTCACTTGTCTGTGAAATGCTGTAAAAACACAAACCTCTTTCCACTGAGGTATAAGCAGCACTATGATGATGATGGTTTTCTCAAATGTCATAATCATTATGTACAGAGCACACTGGCCCATCCAAGCACTGCACTGCAGGGGGTCACCTGCAAGAAAGATGAAAGGTTCAATATATGCACAGGTTTGATTTACTTCATAGTAAACATCTTAAAGAAAGCAGTATTAGAAGAGGCAGCAGGGCAGCTAAATCCTCCAGAAGTGCCTTCTCCAAGTCCTTTAGTGCTGCTCCTTCCCCTCCCTCTGCCTCACCTCAGCTTTCAAAAAGTATCAGAAACTGAATCTAACAGGACTTTGTCCCATTTAGCAGTATCTGTGATATGCTCACACTGTTTCATATAATCTGACTAAGCAAGACGGATAACCTTTCACTGTGTTTCTCCTCATACTGTTAATTTTGATCCTCTATCATGACATATTAACTGTCTTAAAGGGGAAAATTTGAGGGAAACATGCCTGGGGAAAACACATTTCCCTTCAATCTCAGTAGAACTTCGATTTCCACCATTGTCCCTAGGCTACTTTAAACATATTTTTCCTCTCTACAAAGTTAGTTACCATAAGTAACCAATTGAAGCAACAGGTGCAAGAGCTGCTATGAAAAATTTAACTGAATAAAAAATTAGGATCATATTTCAGTTCCAATGTGAAAAGGTTTGAAATTCTGCTGCACCTTGAGGGCAGAGTGAGAACCTGAGTGCATGAAGTTATCTGCCAGGACAGACAGAAGACCACAAATACTTGAACACAAAAACTTGTGCACACTATTAGCCTCTTTGAAAGAAGATAGAGAAAGGAAAAGAAGACAAAAAAGAGGTAAAAAGAGGATTGGTAAGCCTAACAAAAAGCTTTGCAGGTGAGCTTGAAGCTGCACTTCACTGGAAAACAGAAGCAAGCTCTGGAGGGGGGTGACAGATCTTCAGTCTTTGCAGCAGCTTCTGCAATCTCTTCAAAGACAGCTCCAAACTCTCAGCCTGAGGATGAATAATGGGTAATGGAAAATCAGATGCCTTTGTGTGTTTGTAATGCAAAATGGGCAGTTGCTGCTTCCTTTTCTGGAACACTCCTGAAGGGCTTTCAGTATTAATACTTGGTAATAGTCTGAGACTTAGTGTTTGCTGCTGAAATGCTACACAGAGAAACTGATAAATCAGACTGGAATCCAAAAAAACAAATACTTCCTAACCAAGTTTTACAGGATAAGTTAGTGATCGACACTCAACAGTCTGAGAGGAAAGCAATTAAAATGCTTGAGTTTTACAATTACATACTGTAGTTACAGCTTCTCTTGTAAAAACCCAAAGAGTTGGAAATTGAAAGGGAAAACATCAGTAAGTCACAGTCAAGCAACTGTGACTCTTCTGAGGATACAACGCCTGAATTAGGTTTGAGAATTAAATTTTAGCAATTCATTTCTATACTCCAGATTTTTATTAGCATTCTCTAGTTTTTCTCACTAATTAGCAAATATTTTTTAAAAATCTAGCTTTAGCTACAGCCTTACTATTGAAATGAACAGTTTGTTCTAATCTCTTTTCCAATCTTTATTTAATTCCTAAAAGCAAAGACAGGGAAAACAATTTTGCATCTTTTGCAACTCTCAGGAGATTTTGTACACTCAAAAACTGTGGAACTCTGTGTTAAAAGTTATCGCTATGTGCCTTCTTTTGCTGGCCCCGGCTAGCCTCGGCACACAGGCGGCACTTGGGGGTAGGTTCGGTCTTCTGGAGGACCTAGCCTTCCCTTGTGGGTTTTTGGCCCCCGTCAGGGAGAAGCACGGCGATGGTGAAGGAAGAAGGGGGGACTCTCAGAGGGGACAACTACCGAGGTTTATTGTAAGGTCTTCAACCTCCGAATGTCTGCCTCTGAGAGCGTGGAACACGCGGTCAGCATGGCTTTTATTCGGAGGAGGGGGTAAGGGATGGGTTTGGAAAGGGGCCAATTAGGTACAACAGGGTGTGGCTCTCAGTTATGACAGACAGGGGGGTACACAAATCATAAAGGGAAGGAGGGGATTCCCTAGAGCTCTGTCCAATCACCTAGAGCCTCTCCCAGAACTTTCCAGAAGTTAGGGATTGTCTCCAGCATGACAGGCAGGCCCTAGGGGCAGGGGTTAAGGGGATTGACAAGGGGGTTTGAGGGAAAAACAATTTTGATTGATGGGGGAAACCAACTCAAGGGCGGGAAAATACATGGGGGAAACAGGAATGAACCAAAGGGAGAACTGGGGTACATGGAACTGTAAAAATTACAAAGAACTGGATTACAAAATCAGAACGTAACTTAAAAAACACCACTACAAAAAGTGTTGTGCACTCTCATCAATGAATGCTTTGTTCCACGATGTTTCGTGGAAAGTAGTGCTGTTTTCTTTGGGATTTTTTTTTTTTTTTTGGATACATGACTGAAATTAGAAGTTGTGTGTATTAAATTCCACTTGAGGATTTTTGTGTGCCTACAAAATTATTTCTCAGCTATAATTACAAGTGGAGACAACAGGGATGCTGCCTACTTTGAATTTAGCAAGTCTTTTGACAGTGTCCCCACAGTATCCTTGAAGAAGGGTGGGGAGATACAGACTGGGTGGTGAAGACACAATTGTGAGATGAAGGAAAAAAAAGCTTTCACAGTCAGAATGGTGAAATTTACTGGAGTAGTTTGTTGGGATAAAAGGGTTCTTAAATCCTAAACCATGGATAAATTAAAAACTGACTGGACCATGCCCTGAACAACCCACTTCAGCTTTGAATTTAATCCTGCTCTGAGCAATAGGTTGGATTATATGACCTCTGGAGATCCCTTCTAACCAATTTTTTCTGTGGTTTTATGAGCCAGGAAATTCAAATTGAAAACATCATCACACCTAGAAGGTGCTCCAAAGAATATTTCAGACATTTGTAAATTCAGAGATTCTGTACAAAAAACCCAAATTAGAACTTTAAAGTTAATGTTGAAGCCATAAAGCTCTAATTTAATTTCTAAAGTCTCTTACAGTCATCTCTTGAATTCTGTTTTTGTTCCTATCACATATAGAATAATCCAGCAAATTAGTGGAAATCTTGCTACTGCAAGAAAAGCAAATAAAGAATGAAACTGAAAAACTCTGAATCCTCTGCAGTGCCAACTGTAACAGCATTTTTGGGCAATGCTGGGCAATGCCAAATTAGTCTATACTTGTATGTGCCACTGCCATCAGCTGCTTTGTAGAAGTATGTTTAGAGAGACAGTTCTTGAACCAAATACCTGCTATTCCTCTACCCTGTAATTTCCTTTTGTTCTTCAGATCCTGAAGTTTTTTTCTTAAGAAAATGACAACTCATGGAACTACTCCAAACTAAATTTTAAACAGTTTTGCAGTCAGTGCTACTGCCCCATATGGCTATAAGTAAGTTGCTCTGCACGTGGCAAATGAAGAGCTGGAGGGAAAAGATGCATCAAATACAATTTCTGAGCTCTGCCATGGAGAGGCAAAGCCAAGCAAAGAGGCCACAGCACCATTCAGTTGCCAGTGGAGTTTTTAATCTCCAGGAGGGATTTATCACCTGTTTGCTACTCGCAGCAGCTAAAGTAGCTCAACACGAAGGGAAGGAGAATGCAGGGAACATTCTTTTCAGTACAGATCATGGCTGCTTTTCTCCTCTTGACACACTCAAATATATTAACTGATTCTGCACTTCCATTAAAATCCAACTGCAGATGTAATGAATCTGAAAATACAAAACCATAGATATGAAGACAAATCCAATAAAATTAAAAATTCTGATGTAAAAGAGCCCTTGAGGGAGCGTCATGGCCCTTTGTTCATAAATCAGACTGCAGGGCTGTTTTGCTGTACAAACAGCCACCATTTATAAATACTGATATTTTGGTATCCATTCCTTCCTTGAGGCATTTATGCTTAAAAACTATCCTCCATATAAAGAAGAGGCTTTTAAAACCAGCAGGACACTGCTATTTTTGTGACAGCTTCAAGTAATGAATCACCAGGGATCAAGTAATAGAGCTAAGAAGGGAAATGAGCTCACAGTGAGAACTAACTTGAGACAAATGATTATTTAGGCTCTAGAAACACAAACATCACTCAGTCACAAGAAGAGACTTGTCTGGGGGTGGAAGGAGGGCTCCTGTTTGTTTTCCCATATTTACAAACAAACCAAAATCACACTGATCTCCAAGCTGAGGGCTGAACTTCACTACCTCAGATAAAATGCCCCAAGACTCTGATACTTTTCAGTGAGCCATGGGATGGAGAAGAGAGGAGATGTGTAGAGAAAAGAAGGCTCCAGGGTGACCTTATTGCAGCATTTCAGTACCTGAAGGGGCTCCAAGAGAGCTGGAGAGGGATTGTGGGAAAGGCTGTGGAGTAAGAGGACAAGGGGGAATGGCTGCCCATTGCCAGAGGGCAGGATCAGATGGGATATTAGGAACGAATTCTTGGCTGTGAGGCTGCTGAGGTCCTGGCACAGGGTGCTCAGAGAAGCTGTGGCTGCCCCTGGATCCCTGGAAGTGTCCAAGGCCAGGTTGAATGGGCTTGGAGCAGCCTGGGAGTGGAAGATGTCCCTGCCCATGGCAGGGGGTGGGATGAGATGAGCTTTGAGTTCTCTTCCAAATCAAACCACTCTGTAATTCTATACTAAACATCCATACTTAACTTCAAAATCCCAAGTTCTAAACACACTTGCAACCCCACAGAACTTCATTTTAGTCCCCTCTTCTACCCTACTTAATTTATTTTTAAAAATCTTAGGAATAATAAGAGTCTTCTTTGAGTCAAACTGAAAAATTTTAAATAAACTGGCAGCAATGAGAGGGTTTTCACTTCAAGAACAACAGGGACATTTAACAGAAGAGAACAGCAAATGATCCAATGCAACTTGTCCTTTGAGATAGGATTTCTTACAGGGAGCCTAACCCTACTGCACAGCCAAAACGAATAATTTTCCATCTGCTTTCTAATTCTCTTTATACCAGAAGCCTCATCCACATGATTAATGGAAATGCAGATTTGCAATATGCTTTAAAATAGTCCCTACAATAGCTTGATTAAAAACCTAACACACAAAGGGCAGGACAGCACATTAATAAAGATGCAGAAAAGGAAGTTAGTGACTAATAAAACGATCTGATACTGGAGAGAACAACTAACAAAGAAGGGTTTATGTAATTTCATACATCACTTACAAACATGCACACACAGAGGAGAATACTCAATAAACAGGTTCAGGTGTTTCAGATCTCCTAATTCAAAGTGACAATACTGGAGCAGCCACAGACCACCTCCACAGCAGAACACAAGTTCATTTGTTGATTTTAAGAGCTTAATTACTGCAGTCAGAAATGCCTCATCACTAACAAACCCAGGTTCATTTTGAAAGTCAGTAAGAGATAGAGAAATTTCAGGGCAGTGAATATACTCCCCACATCTCCCCATCCACAGACTGGTGAAAGAACATTAAAATGGGAAAGGACAACAGATTACACACAAAAAAATTTCAAATGTTATTAGGAAGAAATAAAACCTAATAACTGACACGATTACAAATACCTATAACAGTAATAGATACAACAATTTTTTTTCTCTAAATGGAAACACAAGTTTTATATGGGCTGAAAGCTGCTCAAACATCTTTAAATGGCTTCAAGCCAAACCAACAATCAGAAAATGGGGCTCTGGGCAAGAGGTCCCATCTCTTTCCTTGCCCCTTTGCCTTCCCTGGGCATTGGTGCTTACCTAATCCCTTAGAGACACAAGTCTGGGGACTAATCTGGAGGAACTATTCACTTTCTTTACATCTAGTGTATTTTTGATGGTTTAGTTCTCTTGGTAGTTCCCTGGAGAATCAGATACGCATCAGTCCAAGGAAAAAGTGGAAACACTGGACTGTGGCATGTGGGATAAAAGCAGATAAACAGTGTTGTGGCAGTGCTGATTTAAACAGCTTAAGTGGCCATAAACTGTATCCTAAAAGGTACACATTAAATCTCTGTAAATCTAACATGCCCTAATGGTATAGGCAGTTATTTCTCCTAAGTTGCTTGTCATCATCTCTAAAGCTCTGATATTAAAGCAAATAGCAATTAATGTTATTTGATTGCAAACTTCTCAAACTTTTAAAGTGCTCCAATTTCACAAGACCTTTATTTATTCTTAGTTCTGTCAGCTACTTAGGACCACCAAAACCAAAGAAATCTACACAACCGAAATCCTACCAGTAATAATTATAAAACTGCTGTGGAAGCTCCTAATTTGTTAGGCAAACATTTTTAACTTTCTTAAACTTTCTCCCTCCCAAACTATTGGGGTTGTTTTTCTCCCTGATGAAGAGCCACAGCTCACTTATAAGGCAATATCTCCTGCCATTCCTGTCTCAAGGAGCTGCAAATGTGATTTCCAGCATGTACACAAAACTTTTGTTTTCAGCAATCTGAGAATAACAGACTGAACAAAATTAAATGTTGATGCTGAGTATGTGTGATACTCAACTGCAGCTGCAAATCCACAACTTCTGCACATCAGTGGACTTCTGTGTAAAGGAAGATAAACTCTGCAACTTCACCTGAAAGTGATTTCACAGTCTGTGTGACCCTCAGGCATTTTTCACCAGTGGCACAGCCCTACATGCACAAGCTCCAGTGCTCATTACTTGAGGAGCAGCCCAGGCCATTCCTCTCTCTGAAGGGAAGTGGCTGTTCAAAGAGGGCTGGCAGAACTCTTGGTCTGTATCTTCAGACAGTGGCACATGGTTCAGTGAAAGCTTTAGTAGGAAATTACCTTCCAGCAATCATTTTTTTTAGAAGTGTTTCAGAGTAAATTTATCATGCTGGTATTTTTTTCCATGAGATTAGCCAATATCAAAGTTTGTTGAATCACTCCTTTTAAAAAAATAAATATTCAAGCAGTTTTTCCAAACTCAGTAAATGCTCAGAGATTTTTTGAGCTTTCTGAGACAGAAGATGCATGCTTAGATACAGAACTTAAAAGAATCCTCACGACAAGTGAAATACTGAAAGGATTGTAAAATGATTTTAGGATGAGTTAACCACTTGCTGAAATACTCTGGGATTCTACCCTGAGAATCACCTCAGTGCCAGAACAGAAACATTTACCATATTCCCCAAAGCGAAGGGATTCCCACTGCTGCCATTCCACAATGCTGCTGACAGCACGGATCCCGATGTAGATCAGCAGCATTCCTAAGGTGGCATCCAGCAAGAAGTTGATAAGGTACCTGGAAAGGAAAAGCAGAAAAGAAAACAACGAGTCAGGGTCCATTTTCTACAGGCTCGGGGTATTTTTACACCATGATTGATAGAAGATCTGTAAGTATGTTGAGAAGCCAGAGTATTGAGAACAATCATTTGCCCACTTCTGTAATTACACAGAGAGCCTAAAATTTAAATAGCTTAAGCAGCCTCAATACTTTTTTCCTGTCCTTGAAGATCCCAAAGCTTTCTAAAAATAATTATTTTCTAATAACTGTTCACCAAATCTGAGTTTTAGCTAACGTTGCATTAGTCAAACATTAAAATCACGACCGAGGTTTGCAGAGGAACGTCGGCAATACACGAGTCCCGCCGAGGCCACAAGAGGCTGCTGTAAGCCCGCAGCAGGAAGGCAGCAGCAGGAGCAGGGAAAACAAAGGTGCCAGCACCTATCCCAGAGCCAGGGAGGGCTCCTGGCACACCGGGGATGCCCGAGATTCGCAAGCACACCGAGATTCCCAAGGACACCGAGATTCCCAATCACACCGGGCTCATCCCACGTGCTCACCCCTGATGTGTCCTTAACCCACCCACAGGACCTGCTGTGCTGCTGCCAGTGCTGGATCCACTTTCAAATACAGGAAATATTTTTCCTAAGATTGTGGTTGATGCTATGTGATAATTTTTCTGCTATCAAGAACCTGCACCCTTGTCTGAGAAATTATCCAGTTCCACACTGTAATTTCTGTTATTCTGAGAACACTGAATAACCTCACTCTCTAAACTTGTTTTGTGTCATGTTACATTTACATTAAAAATGGGAATTGAAAAAACAATATATAGATACAGGAGAGAATGCACATGTCAGTAAACTCTTTATTTTGAAAACACAGCACAAAGTTATTTTTAATTTGAAAATACTGTAATACATTACTGTACTTTAGCTTTAAACACTGACAATTTTTGACATGCTTTTGTTACCTCACTTGAATATATACTTTGAGTTGTGAAAATGGAATGAAAGTAATTTGCACCTGCCAGTTTTTACACCTACCATGAAATTCTTACATCTATAAGCAAGGAAAATCCTACAGTGATGCCTGATATTGTTGAAACTGTCATAATTATAACTCAAACTTTACAGTCAATGTGCTAAAATAAATGCATTTTGCCTAATAAAATGCTTTGTGGTGGGAAGAGAAAAGCAGTGTTCTTACACATTTATACCGTGTAGGAGCACAGAAGGAACCACGGAGGAGTAAGGGATATAAAACTGGCTTGGGCAGCAACACCAGCAATGTTCCTTGAGCTGTGTGTCTCCTTTGTTTACCCAAGAACAACAAACGAGCAGATGCCATCGAAAGGCACTGGATGGGTTTTAAAAGGCAAATTAGTGAGCTTTTAAAAGTAATTTCACAGCTTTCATTACCAGCAATGTGTAAGCTACTTTGAGCATGAGCCTTATCAAGAACAAACCCAAACAATTACCATTTGCTTCAGGAGCTCCTGTAAAGAGCCTGTCGGGGTCTTAGTCATAAAATCTTCAGGTTTAATACACTACAGAGAAATGCTTATCTATTTAGTCACACTGCTCCAAGCATGACATTGCAGAATTAATTTCTGTACTAACTGCCTGGCTACTGAGCAAGATTTCCCATTTTTAACAAAGTCAAAATAATACTGCAGCAAGCAAATGTAGGTTTTAGAAGCAAATACAAACACAAATGATTTTTTGCTAAATAACCCCGAAAGAAACCACGCTTTATATTCCAGCCTTGCTTTACTACAGTGAACACAACTGGATATTCATTTCCTCTGGTTCCAGCACCTTCAGTAAACAAACTTGAACTGCAATGTGCATCCCAAGTCCTCATCCACTCACTGGAGAGGGATAAGTAGCAATTTTAGGTTTAAAAGAGCTACACACAGTCCAGACTCCTGCCAGCCATGAACATAAATAGAAGAATCCTGATCCTTGATTAATTAAGTTTAAAACATAGTTTTTTTAAATTGACTGATTTTTACCATGAAAACTGTCCTCTCAGCTTTATCGTGCCTTACCATCCCCATATACCAAACTCAGCTACAAAATTTCCATAAAGACCAGTTATTCCAAAATTAAGCACTCACAGTGAACAAGGGTCTTCTTCTGTAAGGTCTGATAAATAGACATTTGCGAAGTGGATGAACAACATCCCTATGGCTTGCTTGGAAGTATCTAAAAACCTGTGTAAAATAAAAACAGTTTTTAAGACACACAAAACTGTTTACAACACAGCCAGACATTGCAAATTTATGTTAATCAAAAATTCATCTCTCATTATTTTTTCCCCCCAAACGAGAACACCAGCATGATAAAAGTATCATGGTATTTAGCTTTTATTTAACAATGTTCCATTTTAAATTCCGGCCCTATTTTTCCTAACAATAATCCAAATCATATTAACTTGAAACCTACCACTGTAAAGTCTATGGATATCCTCTTGGTATCATATGCTTTATCCAAGAGCTAATCCTGACTAACTCTAGCTAAGTCTTTAATAACCTCCTGGAAACAATGAGTATCCCAGTCCTGATAGGTATTTTGGACCTTTTATGTTTATGCATTTTTAGCAAGCTTATGGCACAGACAAAAATAAAATCCTCATCATGTGCTTGTGGGCGAACAACTTAATAGTGACTAATGAGTCCTTTATCTACAGTATTTCATTTAAAAGCCAGCATATTTTTCACCTGAAAGCATGAAGTGGTTTCACTGAATTTTATCTACAGTGCAGAGCTTAGAACACACTGCAAAAGAATTCCAACCTTGACGGTATTATCTCCAAAGCAGATGATAAAGGCAGAGAGAAAACAGTTTGTTACTCAAGGGGAAAATATAAACCCCCACTTAGACAGTGATTCAGTAATGACTCCAGCTCTTAACCTTCTTTTTCCATCACCCTTTGAACAAAACCAAAACTTTCAGTGGATGTTTCATTAAATATAAAATGTAAAAATCATAACAAGAGTGTTCTGCAGGCAGGAGTGTGTTCTTTGTATTATACAGAAAAAGAACCAATTTGCCTGTTTTCTTTCCATGTCTAAAAAGATCTAAACACCCCAACAGATCCAAATAATATTTTATAACTGAATTCATCTACCCTCCCTGATAACTGTCTACACACTCAATCTCTTCATTCACTGCATGACACAGAGAGCAGAGTGTTGGAGATGAGGCAGGAAGCCAGTGAGTTACTTATCTAATCAGTACACCACGCTATAAATAACAATACTTGAGTCCCACAATAAGGTTCTTTGCTTAAAAATTAAGATTTATCAGAATTTCAGGCTGAGGTAGACTGTAGTACACAAAGATTTTGTACTTATTTTTTCAATAAAATAAAGGTCAGTGTTAGTTTTGAGAAGCAGCTTTGTATGAGAGGAATTTAAACAACTGAAGTCTTGAACAAGTGGAATGACAGTGGAACACTTACACCAGTCTCCAAATTGGTACAGCTGATGTTGGCATTGCTTCAATAACTTTTAAAATGTAATAAACACAAATACACTTTCTATACCTTGTATTTTTTATGGTTGATGTATTTGTATCTTTTATCATCCTGTTTTCTATTTTATACATAGTAAGATACCAACAAAACATAGAATGTTATTTGAGCCCAGCTGAGAATTTCTTCTAGCTTATGTAAATTTGTAGATGTTCAGATGCATCTTAGGGCTACTCTAAGTTTCCATCTTTAGGAAGAAGCACAAATTGAAGCTCTATGCCTAAATGCACATCTCTACAGATTCCTGGAAGTGTTCAGGAAGAAATGACTACCCCCCAAAACACACAGAAGGTAACCTGACTGATGTATTTTGGTAACTTTTTTGGTTCCTCACTGACAGTTACCAGTTTCTTGTCATCCCTTTTATTTCAATCATCATACACGAACATCATCCCTTCAATTTCTACAACATGCAAGAGGAAAAGTTAAGAATAAAGCATGCAGATACTTACCATATCCTCCAGGGACGTCTTTCATGCTTTGGTTCTCTGAAGCGTTTTACTAGGGAGAAGAAAAAAAAAATAATTGAAGACAATCAGCAACTTCCAAAGCAACAAAAATATAGAAAAGTGAAAGCAAATCATCTTGCAGAAACGTGATATCCTTCAATGAAATGGATCTTTCACTACGGCACTTCACTATATCAAACTCCAAGGATCCATTTTTAAAGAAACTCCCTTCTGTCACCTCTAAGTTCCTAGAGCTCCATTCTCTGACTGCCAATCTCCTCACATGAAACAATATTCCACATCTGACCACCATTCCACTGGCCTGAGCTTTTACGACTGCCCATCCAGAAAGTTCAATTTCCAACAGGAAAGCAGGTATTAGAAAGAGCTGTATCTTTTCCTCCCTGGAGACCCAAACCCAAATTGCAGAGTACTCTCCTAACATGGGGCAGTCCATATCAGAATGAAATAAGTCAATCAGTAGCAGGAGAAATGCATTCTCTGACAATGTGGCTCTATTTTGTTGGCAAACTGATTTACAAAAGGAAAGAAGGATAGATTTTTATTTTTAGTCTGATAATCCCTTCACAAAAAGGTTGACAATTGTTTATGTATTGAAAACAAAACAAAAAATCAGTATTAAAATTACTGACAACTATACACAAAGGCAAAAAAGTAGGTAAGTTTGTCCATTGCAGTTTCAATGCAGTTTATTATAAAAACTGTTTGGGTATGTGATAGAAAGCTCCTCTCATATCCTGCCCAGCTACTACCATGTATTTCCAACCCATGCCAGGTCCATCTGGAAGGCTCTAGATGACTTCTGAAGAACAAACATGGGAAAATAGAGGGACAGGGGCATAAAAGCAGTTGCTGATGTGCAAACAGTGGCTGGTCCATAAATTTGTTCTGTCTGGTCTGCAGTTTGTCCCATCTTCTTAGGAAATTCCATTTCTAACCCCTTCTGGGCAAGAAAACAATTTTCCTGCTGGGAACACACACTCAGCACTCCCACAGGTCAGACCTGGGACAGGGGCTGTGGCAGCCTCATCTCTGTCAGATCTGGCTCATATCCTAGCACAGATTTATTCTTTGTTACAGCTGCGAGATACTAAATCCTTACACATCCCAAAGACAGACAAACACAAAGTAATGCAAAACCTTTCCACTAAGAATGGGGTTTACATATGGGTTTTACTTCCTTCTGCCCAAATTTTGGTACCACTCACCAGCTCCTTCAATGTAAGTTCTCAAAAAACAAGCATTTAGGCTCTTATTTCAGAAATTACTCTTATTTAAAAAACAAACAAAACAAAACCCTTGATTCTCCTTCACACCTTCAAATTGCAGATATTCTGATTCAAGAGGCACAAACCATAGCAGGTATAGTCAGGCAAAATATCAAGAGGTATTTTAACCTGCTTCTCCAGCTATTAGCGATGAGTTTCAGTTTATCATTAAGATGCTCCGTGTAAATCATGCTTGCCTAGCTTACAAGCCTTTAAAAAGAAAAACTTTTCTGGTTTCTGAACCAATCATAACTTTTTCACAAGTAAGGTAATTTTCCCCAAAGTCAACTGTCCTCATAAAACTATTAAATAAATCACCTCCAAGGTGGAGGGGCAGGCACTTCCAGGGAACACCAAGCTGCCAACCTGCCAATCTCACTGTCACTGCTGCTGACAGCAGAGAGAAACAGTTTCACCCCCATGAGAAACTAAAAAGTGACAAGATTAAAAGACTGTACATTTACACCAAAGATAAAGTTGTAATAGCAATATTTGCCACCAGTTTTTCCTGTGAACAGCATGACATAAATATAAAACTTCTGTTAAAAATGAGCAACACTCAGCCAAGTTAACCAGTTTGTTATTTATGACAAGTCTTCCCCAGTCACACTATGGATTACTTTAATTAGTGGCACTTTTGTGGAATAACAGGAAGCCACAAAGCATCACAAAACAAATGCAAGAAACAGAAGTTTCAACTTATTGTGGAGTTAGTGCAAGATGCTTTTCTGCAGACAAAATGGCATTAAACTGCTACAGTGTGCATGCTTTGGGCAGGGGTGAATTCCAAGTTTAGGCTTTTTCTGTTATTGCTATGAAGTTGTACAATGCCTCTGGATTCATTAACTTCTTTTAAAAATTCACAAAAAATTCGTTTTGGAAGAGGATATTCAAAAGCAATTCCACTAATAGCATTTCAAAATTCATCTGTACTGAGAAACAGCCTTGATAAGGTCTGTGTTTCTCTGGCCAGTTCTAGAAACACAACATTTCATTTGAGTTAACATTAAACAGGAGAGCAAGCTTGGAAAGCCTCTGCAGTTGACTTTTGGGAAAGTACTGACAGGCTGATCACACCACAAAAATGTATACCCCCAAATCAGATGAGTAAAATCTTTAGGAGGTGCAGCCTGATGGATATGTACCTGTACACTGGAAAGCCCAGTAGGTCCATATGAAAGTGCTGTTTGCCCAGCCCAGTTCCCTGCAGCAGTGTCTGTGGGCATCAGGTGTTTCTGACAGATTCAGACATTGCTTCCCAACATACCCCTGATGCAGAATTTGAAGCATCCCAGTAACTAAACTGAGCAAAACCCCAACAGGCTGTAGACAACCACACTGGTAAGCTGAGGCTCCTCAGCATGCTCACTAAGTAATACATTGATTTTGGAACCAAAAGCCAAGCACAGCACGCTTTTTACAGAATCTTTATTGGCACTTTCTAAGTTAGGGAGGGGAAAGCAATTTTTCCCTTTGCCCTCCCCCAAAAGAAGTGAGGATTGCTGTTCCCAGCCCCATCCCCGTTTCTCTTGGCAGTCTCAGCACAAACTCGTGCGTGTGTCAGCTGACAGATGGGGCTCAATCTGCCGGCTCCTGCCTGCGAGGACGTGAGGCTGCTCCATATGCTCCAGCTCGGAGCGCCGCACTCGCACCACCAACCATCCACCAGAGTTAATATTAATTAACTAATAACCTTCAGAATTTCGTACTGAATTATAAATGGAGAAAGAAATGCTGCTTGTTTATACATTCAATGCCAGAATTTTTCAGGAAAGGAAATAAAAGCAGATGGACAGATAATAGACAAGCATATAAGACACAGTACTGCTAATGCAAAATTCAAGTTCATTGAATTGTCTTCCCACTTCATTGAAATTCCAGGAATCATTAGTGCCAGAGTACTGTGGAAGGGTTTCTAACACTTATTTTAACCATGGGAGTTTTGCAATCAGAATTTCAGAAGACTCATAAGAAATAGTAAGGGCCAGAACAGAGACAAGAAATGAAACAAAACCTCGCCAAGTTGTCAATATGCAAAGCAACACTTAAAATCCAGCCTCTCTCTCTCTCCTTCATCTCCTCAAGAAGTCCCACAGGAACTATTTTGCTGATGTGAAGTAACTTCAATACAGATTCAAGAACTCCGAGTTTCTGGATGGTTGCTCTTGTAGCAGCGCAAGCCTGGCTCATCTCACACCTTTGAAATGTTTCTACGCACTACTGCATTTCTTAGATGCAGATTCTGGCAGTTCTCAGTAAGAGTCCTTCTGACCCCAGTAAAGATCAAAGATTTCTCTAGCTCATTAATTTGAAATAAAAAAAGTAAAATCAACATCTTCAATGTTGTCTGCAGCTGCACAATGACAATACTGCTCTTCTGAGGAGGGAGCTGGGAATTTCACCTGTGTTTCCAGTGCTTCTCAGAACTTTTTCAAAGATGGGTCACAGACAAAGCATGTGACCGAATGTTTCATTTCATAAACCTCCACTATATTTCTGCCATCAGACCTCAGCAAAGTAACAGCTGAGCTGGCCAAAGAGAAAAGGAGGAAAGGCTGGTGAGGATCACACTTGCACACCACATTCACATTTCCTCATGTGTGTGGGCACTTTCAGCTGGGGCAGAATTGGACCCTTCTCACAAGTGCATGGGCCACAGGAAACAGCCACAACTTGGAGCCAGGGAAATTCCAGGGTGAAAGAAGTAAAAAATTTCCAGTGAGACCAATTAAATTCTGCAACAATTTGCAAAAAAACCATGCAGTGACTGCAGTCTGACAGACCTTGAAAATTATCCTGGACACTGCTCCAAGCAAGGAGACATGGGCTGGTCCTGTTCTGAGGTGGGAGCAGGTGACATTTGGACTCCCTTCTAAGAAAAACTGGTATGTAAATGTAGAACTCATTTTTCTGTGATCTGACACTTTAAAAGTTCCAAGATTTGAACCAGTTATCAAAGGACTAAAGTATGGCTAACTGAAAATCACACACACATATGTGGAGAGACAGAATCTCACACAGAAATCTGCTGGAGTGTGAGCTTCCCAAATAACGTGTTTGCAACCAGACAGATCCTCCAACACAGCCCTCATGGTGCAAGACTGCTGGGATCTGCAGGCTACTTTGGTATTGATTCCCATGATTTCCAGCACTCCTGACAAGCATTCCAAGTTTCCTGTACAAGGCTGTTTGCTCACTGTGTGTGCAGTAACAGCTGAAGTTACACCAAGCAGTAGCACCCGAGCTGGGAATGGGATGCAGATTTTCAGATGGCCACTCTCAGAGAATGGCACTGTCTTCAGAACATTTGGTTATCAGACCATTCGCCTCACAAATTTGAACCTGCATTTTCTAACCCTGTAAAAAACTTGTAAAGTCAATGACATATGCAGGCCAGATTTTTTATTCTTTAAAATTCTATTTAGGAAGACTTTGAAAAACACTGTTCTGCTTGTTAGTATCAACACTCTCCCCACAACAGTGGGAACCATGTCTGTTCTGAACAAGCATATGCACACTAACAAATCCTGAAAATTCATGTAACTATGGAATGACAACTACCAGTGAATTTCATGTTATGATCTTTATCATTATTTTGAACTTACCTCCCTTTACTGTAAAAGCAAAGCCTTTAAGGGGCTTGTCTTGCCATTTCACTTTGTTCCCCTCCCATTATTTTCTTGGTAGCAGCACAGTGAGAATAAGTAATTACATGAGATTACATAAAAGATTTCCCCAAAACAGAACTTTTCTTTTTAGAATTAACTGTGCAAGAAACAACATGCTGAATGAGAACAGGCTACAATGATGCCTTACAAAAGATATTTAGGTGTGTAAACCATGTATCACTCAATTGCCAGAAGCTTTTGTGACACTTACGAGCACAGCATCTCCCCATACTCAGAGTTTAAGGAAAA
>VWYP01016005.1:75857-87141 GCA_013400435.1 Pycnonotus jocosus | reverse complement strand
AAAAAAAAAAAAAGGAATTCTGTGTGCATCTTTTTAAAAAGAGGTAATAAATGTAATTGCAAAAAACCACCAAAAGAACCAGTGTTTTTGGTGTGCTGCTCATTTCTCCAGCCCCAAAATGCACTATGCTCTTGGCAATTCAATTTTTTCCCTACTCCAAATTCTCCCTTCTGTTCCTGTGTCCCATTAGCTACATGTTCAAATGCAGGACACCCTGGAAGCTGCTTGTTTCCCTGCATAAAGGCCCCAGAATTCTACATTTTTGCTTAAGGACCCAGATTTCTCCACACTTGAGACACCCACGATACTAAAGCAGAAATTCTGTTGGACTAGAACTGATTTCCAGTGATATTGCTGCATTGGAGAAACACACTAGGAACCATGGTTTCTTCATGATGAAAAAAAGTTATGGAATAACTCACTCAAGGGAAAATTTTGTTCTAGTCAGTATTAGACTGACATACTATGAAATGCATGAGCCCCCAGCTTTGCTGCCTGGCAAAAAGGATTTTTAAAACTTCTGTAAGTGGCAAAACAGTATTAGCCATGCAAGCAGCCAACCCCTTTCTTATTTCCACTGTGCCCTTGGCCTTAAGGGATGTGTAGAGTAATTAAGAACTGGCCCATTAAAGAAGGTCACCCAGGGAGAAACTTTACAGAAAGCTGGACACAATAAAGTTTAATGGCCCAGCCAGCTGGTTATTCAGGGACACTCACACTAAAGATGCAGTGCCTGGACAGCCACGAGGTAGCTGCAAAGCACAGATCTTATCCCAGTCTGTTTCACCGGCAGCAGTGATGATAATGCTCTGGTTAAGGCAGCAAAACCTTTGTGGGCCTGACGGGCACTTTTGTCAGAGCAGAGAACAAGGGGCTCTGTTTTACTGCAAAGTTAAACACACCAGTGCCAAGCATCCACCAAGCCCAGCACCTCATGACCTGGGCTCCTTGGTCCCAACACAGATGACATGAGATGACTGAAAACAAGGTTTCAGCACTGGATTTCACATTATTTATCAAACAGGAAGTGCTTGCTGGATAAACACTGAAATACAGTAACCTGTAAAAGCATTTACTTCCTATCTGCTTCCACAGCCAGCTAAAAACCTACCTGTAAATTTTGTCCCTTCAAAGGTTCAGTGAGAGCTAAAACTTTATAGTCATTTGCAGGGAATGGCTATCACAAAGTAAAGCTCCCTTTCACAGTGCAGGGGAGGAGAGGACAAATCATTAAATACTGCTGTCTGAGCTTTGGAATAAATCAGATGATTCTGCTGCTTCAGGAAAGGCAGCAAAATGCATTACATGAGGCTGAAGAGTTTTTTATTCCTAACATGTACATACTTTAAGCTCCAAAAAAATTTTCCTAAATCCTTGGCTTGTATAGATTGGCTGTGGGAGACACAAATAAATCATATTACCTGAATACAACTCAGCCTAAGACAATTTCAGCAAGACTGATCTCATGCATCCTGGTAGCACATGAAAGTGTGGCTCTGACAGATGCATTAACTTGGCTGTCAATAAAGGAAACAAATACAACTTAGCAGAGCCAGCAGCCCAGACACACCATGTCCATAGCCATTGTCATGGAGCTTTTTCCTTTTTCTTTACAGGTAAAGCCTACTTTTAAAACAGCTAAACTAACTTAGCAGAGGAAGAATTGCACACAACTTCTCACTCTTGATTACTATCCTATTTGCTGTCTCCCCAGAGAGAGGAGCATTTTAGAAGTCATAAAATGCATCTAAAACACACCCTGTAAACAGAAGCATCCAGCCCTCAGCTCCTAAAAGCCATGGCAATACTAAAAATAAAGGGCTGCAAGTAACTGCCTTAAGAACTCTAAGGTAAACAGCACAAGTAGCTTAGGAAATATTTATCCAAATAATAAAGTTAAAAGCCATGATTCATTCTTAAGAGACAGGCATTTGTTATCTTTGCATTTAGCATACACAGCACTGTTGGGTCAAGGTGTGCTCTGTTTCAAAGTCATAATAAATCTGTTCCCCAGCACTTTCAGAGACAGATGCATTTGCTATTCTGTTTTTTCAACAGGTATGACACAGTTAAAGCAAATCAAATCTAAGCAAACCAAGTCTAAAGCAAAGCAAATCTAAGCTTCCAGTGAAAACGCCTGTGAGATTGACTTTACAAAGTTGATACAGATCCCTCCTGCAAACATTTTTATACTCTGAACCAGGTATCATTAAACAACTTCCAAATGAAAAAGCAAGTTTGCTAGAAAAACAGCTGTGCCATTCCTGTCATGCTATACAAGCACCCGGTGAAGACCGAAAAATACAGTCTGCTGTGTTCAAGTGGATTTTTTTTCTCTGTTAGAAATCAGAACCATTTGGGAAACATGAATTATTTAGTACAAAACAAATAGAATCAATCCATATTAATGTGCACTAAGCAGCAATTTACGATTCACAACACCATTTTCACATACAGCATTCACCAGATCACTCAATAATACATGAGGCTTTCTGAATGTTATTAGTCTGACAACAGATATCAATGAACTTTAAGTCATTCAAGCTGCTTGTTTTAAATCAGCTCTTGGGAACGGGCAGAACTGCCAAAGCACAGCTCCAAACTCAATCACCATTCATTAAAATATTAAGCAACGCAGAAACTGTAGCAATTTTAAAAGCAGAAAGCAAACCTGAAATGTGAGTTCAGATATAAAAAGGATGTAAAAGGAAAACTGTAAAAACGTTATAAAAAATGATGAAATAGCAAATATGTTAAACCAAAGAGGCCAAAGGTAGATGTAAACTGTATGTTCAGAGGCAATTTAAATTCTAAAGAGCTTTGCTTACCAGATTCAATCTTTCTAGGCTGGAACTATCAGAGCATTGAATTGCAAGACAGACATTTCATACAACACCAACTGCTTCAAAAAGAACAAAAGATACACAACCTACTTTCATAGATTCTCTTTACACATGATCAAATACCATCAGAGGAGAGTCAGAGGTCAATCATGCAGACTCCTTTGATGTAATGTATCTAACAATGAGGTATACACTTCACAAATTAAATGTATGAAACGATGATGAAATCAGGTAACAATTTCCACCTGCAAAAGGCTTCTTACTCCTTAACAACACCAAAACCTAATGCCAGCACTGAAAACATGCTGCTAGAAGCAACTCAAGGTTTTAAGATTAGATGGAGGAGGGTGGGGTTCCCTATCCCCCATAATTTTATATCTCTTTAGACTATTTCATCTTCTAACATTACAATTACCTTCCACTTCAAGTCCTATGTATATAAAATAACATAGGCTGTTACTCACACCACCTGCCTCAAAGCAAGGAAGCTGTGCTGGAAGATATTGAATAGCAGCTTCTCCAGTACCGGGAAGGAAGTAAAGGCAATTTTTCTAAAAAGGAATTAAAATTTTAGAGCACAGTATCTTCAAAAATTATTAGAGATAGAGGCTATTGGCTGGTAGTTGTGAATAGCTGCTTGTAAATTAAAAGTAATTTTTGTTCCATGGAAAAATCCTGTCTTTTTGAGAAACAGAAAAAAAGAAATAACCAAAGTGAAACAAAAAAAAAAGGCAAGTAAAGGTTGTTTCTGTAAGTAAAGAACTTAAGAGGACTGGCTAGTCTATCCAAGATTGTTGTAGTGAACCTTATCTGTAGTTACTTCCATTGGTTCATCCCTTTCACTGTGTCAGTGGAGCAAAGGAGAAACCTCTCAAACAGAAGCAGCACCAAAATAAACTCCTCATCACCAATCTTCACATCCTGAGCACTCTGCAGCTCCCAGACCAGTTACTGTCCCACCACCAGATAAAACAAGGAACTGTGGCACAGTTTTCCTCTTAGGCAAGCCAACATATATTAATCACCCTGAAAGGAGGAATGCTCGGTCTTAAAACATGGAGTACCAAAATGTGACAGAAGACAAAAAAATTACCAAACCTGTATCAAAATGTATTGAATTACAAATCAATGTCTGATTATTATTAAAAAAAGAAAAAAAAAAGGTGTAACATTAATAGAAAAAAAATCATAAAACCCAGAAAAAAACCAAGTTTATTTACTTCCTTGACAAGACTTTCCCCTGCTGTAGCTCTGCATGTCTGTAAACTAATTTACAACCTGGAATCTGAACCTTGAGCAGTGAGCTATGAGGAATTTGAACTGTAAATCCATTTTAGCTCATTTTCATTCTCAACCTTCCTTGTGTATGACAACATATGTATGAGGTTATGACAACAAATATATGTAAAATGTGTGATTCAGGGTCAGTGGCAGAAAAACAGGTCTTCAGTATCATGACCAGCAAAGTGAATAGGTTTAGTTGTTCCTGACTAAACCCTAAATCCTCATGCCCACACCACCTGCAAAGGCAGACTCATGCAAGCTCTGAGTTTGTATTCAGTCTGCCAGAGATTTAACAAACTGAGTTTCACAGGGAATAAATTTTGCTGAGATCAAGAAATCTTTGAGAATGCAAAGCATTTCCTACCAGCAGGCATGAGAAAGCAGACCTCATTTCTTACTTCATCAACAAAATCCACACAGGTATAAGACCTTGTTAAATACCACTTTAAGAATGCAAACTTCATTAACCATGAAATTAATATCACCACAGAATGCAAAACTGCACCCTGTGTGTCTGTACAAATCAGCTCCTTACAGATCTAATTATAAAACACCAGTCAAGAAGACATTCATGATGCACTGTAGAGCTAAACACCAGTCTAGCTAACAGTCCAGAAGTTCATCCTAATTAAACACAGCTTTAGAGTTCCTGGATAATTTATCATTTTAATAGTTTACAAATGTCAACATAACTTATCCTTTTTCCTAAACATTTCATAATGTGAATGACATGTGTAATTATACTTAGAACAATCTTATTACACGGCCTACAACTGCATCCAGCAATCAGCTGAGTAATAAGAAAATGTAACACTTCCTGAGCCAGCAAGACAAAGTAGGGCACCAGACCTAATGAAAAGAGACTTAGAGATTGCAGATTATTTGTCTAAATTGGTGCCTTGTTTTTCTTAACTTTTACTGGCATGGCATTTCAAGGATAGTTAGTGACCCTAAATATTAATGACCTGACATGATCAGGACATGAGGACCAATAAAGCTCTATTACAATCTATGGCAACCAAGAACTGGACATCTTGAAAGCAGTTTCAGTAAAAAACCAGGTTATTTCCTTCACTAAAAAGGATCTGCTGAACAGTTCCCAGCCCTATTATTACATGCTTTTGTACAGCATGAAATTCATCAGCAAGATTTGCCTTTTTCTGCAGAGTTAAGAATGGATAGAATTTGTTCCTCATAGATGTTTCATATGTTAAAGTGTAATACAATATTAGCATGGTAAAAGAAAGTAATATACTTTGCTAATTTAGCCAGGGTTGGATTTCTTTATTCTGCTACAGCTTGTAGTGCATCTCTCCTATTTGTCTCAGCCATGGCTCAGGATGTCACAGAGGCACTGGAAGGGCTGATGATTTATTTAAAACAAACAAGCAGCAGCAATGCTCCATGGCTGCAAGCGATACCTCACCATCTGGGGATAAGGGAACACTGGATCATTGTAAGGCACAATTTACTTAACCATGACCAAAGTGACCTCACAGGGCTTTTCCAAGTCCTGCAGCTACAAGCAGACACTTAACCTACACAACAACAGCTCCTGCAGTGCACTGCGATACCGATCGTCACTAATTGCCATGGAATGGGCCCGGAGGAGGAAGAGAAGAACACATTCCTACTACCATCACCCCATCCTGTTCCTCCCTGGCCCGCAGCCAGACGGGAGGGAGCTGCCTCAGCCCTTCGCTGCCAGGCGGCCAGACCCGGACTGTGGCTCAGGGTAACGCGCCCCTCTCCGCACCCGCAGCAGGGCTCTGTCCCCGGGCAGGGGGACGCTGTGACCCGGCCAGGGCTGCCCGCGGCCCCGGGAGCTGTCCAGGGTCCTGCCCCGACCCCGCCGCCCGCAGGTCCAGCTGCTCCCCGGGGAGCTTTTGTCACTTCCTGCTTTTTGAAAACGCTCTCCCAAACCTCGCCTTTTATCACAGCTCAACAGCACAGCTTACCAGTCTTCCTTTACCTGCAGAGGGATTCATCCCCGCTGCTGCGATACCCCAGAGGGCTCTTTAAACTCGTTCCCAAGCACACACTGGAACGCCAGTTCTGCATTTAACTGGCAAGACTCTAGGAGCTTGCTCTTGGGAGAGTTCTAGGAAAATGAACAAAGCGCGTTTTGCATCGTGTCTGCGGTGTGCAAGTACAATGCTGTTCGTATTTTCATAATTAGGAGAGCTCCTGTTTGTGATTTGACACTTTTGTATGAGACAAGTTTTAATATCAGACACACAAAGGACCCTGCTGAGGGGTCCTCAGGAATTAACGTGAACATAAACTGCATCACTCAGAGCAAATACATTCAAGGATGCAGTATTAGCAAGTCAGAATAATTCTTCTTTTGAAGAAATGCTTTTATTAATAAAGCCAGCAGGCCACTGCCCAGCATCTCAGGAAATGCCATGCAGAATAAACTGGTTGCTGTTACTCAGAGGTCTGTATTCCACTGCTGATGTCACAGGCTACCAAATTTTCATATATTCTAAGCTTGCTCAAGCAGAAAGAAAATTGCTATAGGAAACAACTAAATCATATGGTTTAGGCCTTTTGTATCCAATAGCTTATTTTATGTTCTTTTGTTAAAGGCAACTGGAATTACCTTTAATTCCTTCTCCCCAGAACATTATTCCCACAAAATTACTCCCTTACCTTCATGTAAATATGAAATAATTCCTCTGAAAAGCACATTTTTTTGCTAAGGCATTTCAAATTCTACTAAATTACCCTCTAAGATAGCTTATTATGTGAAAAAGCATTCCTTCTCCTTGGACAGCTTTTTACATGGGAAAACCTTGCTGTAAAGTTAACTGGCATTAAGGATGTAGTTTTAAAGATATTTCCTTTAAGGTACTGTAAGCAAAGAGAGCACCTTACAATATATACAGTATCTTTTATTAGAATGTTTCTTTTTGTTTCTTCTGTGAGTCTCAAAAGCAAACCCACCTACTCAATCATTCACTGCACCTGTACCCAATCATTCCCCTTTTGTAAACCTTTCCCAGCCTGAGTACAGACACAAACTGTAACAAGGCCATAAAAAGGGAACAGACTCCCACACTCCGGTCTCCTTTACAGCATATTTACATTTTCCTCACAGACAGACACAAACCCTCTACCTGCAGAGAACCAACTGACTCCTCTATTTCAATAATTCATCGATACAACCCACATCTGATTTCTCAGCCATTCCTAAGTAGCCCAAAATAAATAATGGCACACTGATAAGGTACCAATCTTCTGACAAACAAGCTCAGTAAATAAACTACTTTAAACAGTTTGCCAGACAGGGTAAGGGGATGGGCAGGGGGATTTTCCCCATGCCTTTCCCAGCTCTGGGTAGTAAAAATGGAGTTATTTAAACCTACACCTAACATCATACATGTGTGAGAATACCATGCCAACACCCCTCTCTTATCACTCACTACCAATGAAAACCCAACCACTTTATGCTCAGAAGGTGCTTGCAATTACAGACAGAACACATGGTATTATAATAAAGTATTTAAAACTTGCTTTGTGGCATCAGGAAATAAACACAAATATTGCACCAAGGAACCTCAAACATCTAAAGAACAAAGCAATCATTTTAAATCAAAATCCTATGAAATAAGATACAAATATGATAGCAGCAAACTTTGAAAAAATATTATCTTTGGCTCAGTGACCTGTAGCATAAACATGCATTTCTTCCTTCACAGGAAACAATGTCATTAAGACTTCCTGTTATGAAGTGGCTTGGCTTAAATAAAGCAGGGTGAAAAACAAATCCATATGTAAGGCAGGAGGGACAAGAACAAAACCAAGCAATACACTTAAACCCCTCAGGCTAACAGGTTTGAGAGTCAGTGCCCAGAGTCCAAGAGGGCTGCCACTCCAAGCAGACTTGCCAAAATGAGGTGTTTTTTTTCATCAGTTAGTTCCCTTGGATAGGGAGTGAGAGCCTGTGGCTAGGAGAGACCCAACAGAAGTTGTCACACCCAACTTCAGCTTTTCCTGCCCTGAACTTCTGCAGCATTGGAGTGAAACTGTTTCACACATCTTTAGCCTCACAGCTGAGCAGCAAAATTAATTCACAGTAATTAAACACAACACAGGTTGGCTCTGATAGTGTTAAGCAAATTCACCTCTTGATTCAGACATCAGAAAAGAACCTCCTGGCACATGCTTCACATCAAGAACAGCAGGGTACAATTTGGAATCAGAGAGAATGAGTGGATTTGTGAGGCCTTAACTTACAACAATAAAAACCACATGCAAACTTCTACTCTTCTTAGGGGAGATAGGGAAGCTCCCATACAAACTCAGGATAGATGATCACTAGCTAAAGCTCATTCCACAAGAAAAAGGTTAGGGGGTTGTGACAGGTTATATCTGAACCTGGAAAAACCTAGAAGGAGGTAATTCATTTAAATGGTGAGGCAGGGTGAGTGAGTGAAACTGATCCTCATTCCCTGTGTGTCAGAACAGGGAGTGAGAGCTGCAAAGAAAAGGAAACCAAGGAATTAATTTCAAATGAACATTTTGTCAGCTCAAAGTGAGAAATTCCCCGTTCCTGTCATTGCTTGGTTATGACCATGCAGTAGTGAGGGAACACACAAGGTAGGCTGTGCCTGGGGTAAAAGCCTTTCCTACCAGTACCAGCAGACAGACACAGCAGGGCAGCTCCCACTCTCCCCCCGGCAGAGTCACCACATCTTCCACAAACTAAAAACCTGTTAACACATTTTAGCCCTTCAAATGTGAAGTCTGAATGATGTCATTGGCAGGTCAGCTGGCAGCACAGCTTTACAGAAACTGAACAGGAGCATGAACAAAAAGGTGGCACATTGGAGTGTCAGATCTTAAATAATTTTGCTTTCAGAACAGCCTTTCAGTTCTTTGTAGATGAACATCCAGCAGTGAGGCACAGAAAAGGTCCTTCTTCTCTTACAGCTTATGTTCAAAAATATTTTCTTTTTTCCACTAAATGCAAGCATGGTAAAATTTATCTAGAAAAGGACATGTCTGGTTCAGCCTTTGATTTAGCCACTTATCAAAATTTCCTATTCTTCATATGTCAAATCAAATATTTTTCAAAGAAAGACAGTTTCTGTGCACAAAGAGCAATTGTGCAATGTATCTCTGGTGCCATTACTTTAATTTCTTTTACTACAGAGGGTTCAGTACCATTAATCACAACTAAAGTATTAGACCATCTTCTAGTATTTCCTTTCAAAAAAAAAAAAAAAGAAAAGAAAAAAGAAAAAGAAGACAAGTTACTTCCTCCTTATTAAATATAAATACCAGATAGTCATGGGTAATATAAGAGCTGGAGAAACGATACAGCTGCACACAGAGAATTACTGCTGTTCCAAAGGGGCCTGACTGCAGCCACAAATCTCAAGCAGCCCCTGCCTGCAGCCACTTGTTTCTCCCTCCGTGTCTTGTGCCAGACAGCTCCAGGACCAGAGCTACTCCAGCCTAAATGCAACCAGTTCTGTGATGCAGCTCCAGCAACTGTGTCACCCCTCCTGCCCCAGCAGCCCAGGGACAGGAACAGCTCTGTAGGTGCTCAGGTGTTTGCTGAGGTCATGCTCTCCCCTCAGCCACAAGTTCCTGCTTTTCTGTCACACCCTGTCACAAAAAGTTGAGGAAACTTTAAAGGGTTTGGAAGAACACACCAGGCGTTTTGCATATGACATGAAAAGTTGTCCTGGGGTGACTTTGTGATGCCAGTGGATAGAAACACTCAGACAAAGCTATTGGACAAACAGAATTTTTGCACAAAACAGCCCCTAACAGAGAGAGAGAAAGGTGCTCTTGTACCAATGTAACAAGCTCATGTGGTGTCACCAGCTTCTCCTCCGTGGTAAGTTGCTGTTTTTGCTCTAGTCTGCTTTGGGCACAGACTCCTTTCCTCACCAGTACTGCCTTCCTTCCACTCCCTTCTGCCACAACTGCATCAACAGTTTCCTCACAGTTCATGGTTTAACAGCACCTAACCCAAGTCAGAAAGTGCAGCCAACAACAAGGTGTTCATTTTTCTAGTCCCTACTTTTCATAGTAAGGACTTAGTCCAGTGTTACTGTAATATGCATAAAGATACTATTTCCAGAAAAAAAGATACCACTCTGACAACTAACATCTGTAACTCTTCATCTTTTGATGTCCAATCCATAAGAATTACCTATTTGTATCCCAAAAATCTAAACCCAACACTGTGTACCCATCACCTTCTTACACAGAGGTACTTCTGTTTGGAAACTGCTAAAACTTCTAATTACGAGGTTGCTGTCACTGACCAAATGCTACACCAGTGACTATTGTTGCCCTTCAGCCACAGGATGATAGCTACACACATAGCTTTTACAAGAGCAATATAATTGTTAATAGTGACTGAGACACTAAGGCATGCAAATACAATGTGTTAGCAAATATCTGAGTTAACCATAATAGTGTGACAGCAGCATGAAAAGGCATCAGTGCAATTCTAGTGTAAACAGGACCTTGGTCTTTAGATCAAACTATAAAACACATCCCTGGTATTCTCTTTTCCCTCTCCTACTTTTTGCTACCAGCAAGGTCACAATCAGCTGAGTAATGACACCGGGTTTCTTTTCCATTTTTCAACCCAAAGGACACTAACTAGACCACAAGATAGAGACAAATCCACCAGAACTGCTTCACGTCGTTGTGACTCCCTCATCCCAGGGCTGGAGCCACCACAGACCTTCCCTGCCTTTCCCTCACACTCAAAAAGCAGCGTAAGGAGCTGCTGCCCACCAGCTGAGCTCTGTCAGCGGCCACACAGCTCCCGGGCTGCTCCAGGTGCCAGGAATGGCCCTCCAGGGAAGCGAGGCAGGATTGAAACGAGTGTGACTTTGCTGCTGGTGACATGACAAGGCGCACCTGCAGTAAACCTGATCAGCCAAACCCGTGACTTCTGTACATCCCAACCCGAGCGGCTCCGCACACACCACCTCCTCCTGCTGGCAGCATTCCAAGCAGAACACACACCCACCCAATAAATCCTATCAGCACGGGTACGAGCATTAGGAAGACAAGTTTAAGAAAGCGAAACGACTCGAGCCACCGCCTCTGAGGCCTCCCCGCTCCAGCTCACCCGGCACCCACAAAGCGGCGCCGGCGGCTGCGCCCCCGAGGCCGCCGCG
>VWYP01016005.1:29218-75447 GCA_013400435.1 Pycnonotus jocosus | reverse complement strand
CCCCCGGGACACGGCTCCAGCCCCGGGGCCCCGCAAACAGCGGGTTCAGCCCCACGGCTGCCCGCGGCCCTCGGGCAGAGCGGCTGAGGAGCGACGGCAGAGGAGGGTCCGGTGCTGCGGGCAGCTGCTGAACGCCGTCTGGCTCCAGCATCCCCACACGGCTCCAGCATCCCCACACGGCTCCAGCATCCACACACTGGCTCCAGTACTCACACACCGTCTGGCTCCAGTGTCCACCCCCATTTCTACACTGCACCACAGCCCCGAGGAATCCCCGGGTCAGAAGCACAGCACCGGAGGCTTTGCTTAGCCCAGACCGCACAGGACCAGGCAAGGCTGCTATCACCCTAGAAAGTAGAACCTGTGCTCTTTAGCAAAAATGTTTCATCCTTTACAAAGGGAAACCCCCCACCCAGTGGATTAAACAAAACATGTCAGCACTTTCATTTGGAAAACTGTGAAAGTGGACCTGTTGACTAGTGAGCCTTGACTGGTCCCACTGTGCTGTATCCCTCCTCATCCTCACCAGCCAGAATTTCAACAAGTTTAGGTTCTTATTTTCAGTGTGGAATTAACCCAGGTCATGTTGCATTGTATTGCTCTCTTATACAATTTCTTTAAATAATTTAGAATCCCTGTCTAAATACAAATTCACTTATAAATATGACTCAGAAAGCACATGTTTAAATATATCAGAAAGCAAAGCCAAGCACATGAATCAATAGTTCTTTAAATAACATTTGTTGTGTCTACATTGCAAACCTACCTACGTGACTGTCCTTCCTGGAAAGTGATGCCAAATAGTATTGGCACATGACACTGATTTTTCTAATTTTTAGGCTGTGTCATAAATGTCTCGAAGTTGCAGCTAGAGAAAGAAATGCTCTCAGTTTTCTGACCTAGAGAACACACAGCCAAAATGGTCTGTCCAGTGTCTCTGGCCCCAGGTAAACACTATTCTCTGAGCTGCCAAAAGCAAGAGCTCAGGAAAACAAATAGTTATCTAACAGAAAAGACACGGACCAAAGCAGGTTGCTTTTTCCTCCCCCTTGCACACAGTGGCAACAGGCACCAAGCACTGCATTTGCAACCTGGATTGACTATTTGCTTGTGGCCCAGGGTGTTTTTTTAGCTTTCACAGCTGCTGCTGAACATTAGACATCCCACACACGTACCTGACCTGGACCCCAACACTGGTTAAAGATTTACCTAATGCTATTTATACACAAAACCTATGTTTCAGACATGAACCTGGAAACATAACTCAAAGGGCTTATGCCTCATGTTACTCCATATTCCATGCTTTAAACCAGATCCTACCCCCAAAATACATCTTTCAAGGGTTTCATCTCATCATGACTCCTATAAACCCTTCTGAAACCTATGGCAGGCAAATCACTGCCTCCTGCTATGTACCACTCACAAGCCTTCAGATTTCTCTGAAGCAGACAGTGCTCTGTGAAGGCAAGTAGATTTATGCTAAATCCTACATATTTTTAGAGTTCTAAAGACAGTGTTAAGCAAATCAGTTTCATCCCACTCCTATGCATTTTCTGTACCCAGTGTAAAATCAGCTCAAGGTAACTGAAGTGCAGCCAAGAAATAAACGCTGAGTACAATCTGTTGGAATGCCAAGTAAGGAAACAAGAACTTTGCAAGGCAAAGTTGTTTCTGAAACATCCTGTGGACTCTCATGTTATTCAGAAGAAGCAAAGCCAGCCTGTTTTAAAATTTCAGCTTGCTGGGCTAGCACTAACCTGTACAAAACCACCCAGAAGAAGCTGCAGCACCTGCAAGGTTTGCATTGAATTGTATCAAGCAGCTTCCAAGGTTTGAATAAGGCAATAAAAGAGAATTATTTCAATTTGTAGGCCCTGTCCTCAGCTCCTGTATATTAATTGGATTCAGCACCCTGTGAAACCTGTTACCTCAGAAGAAGCTTTGATAAACAGGACTCCTGCATTTGAGGGAACTGAATAAATCTGATCAAGCTCTTTAATAGGAAGCCTCTCCAAGTGGTATTTATGTGGCTTGCATTTACCTTTTCTGCAAGTAATGAAACGTGCCAGACAGCTTTCCACAGTCTTCCAAGGTGGAAAATTGCTCATGGTCAGCAGCAGTATTTATGATGATATTAATACCAAAGCCATCAGTAACAGTTTAAGTATCTTTTTTAATTTTCTTACAACCACTTAAAACTGTCATATAACACAAACTTTTGTACACTATTTACAGACAAAACAAGTAAAATATCCATCCAAAATATTTATTTAAAAAATCCTCTGATTAAATTGTTACACCTGCTCAAACAATGGTGGGACTTAATAGGCATATTTTCTTGTGCATGTTTCTCTTCCGTGTAGTACTTCAGTCTCACTGCATATATATATTTTCTTTTAAAAGTTAAAGAAAGATAAAACAAGCAGAAGGAACACAACACAATATGCATTTAAATCTTTGTTTAAGAACAAGCAGCTAATTAAAAAAGGCAAAATACAGGAAAAGTGCATCAGTTCCAATGAGTTAGTATAAGAGAGAGGCCCACAGGTGTGGAGCTGGCACCCTTTTGGGCAGAGACTCCTAGAAGACCTCTGATTGTCTATAGAGATTATTTTAAATTTATTTTAAAAAGAAATTACAAAAAATAAACAAACAAAATAAAAAGGAGAGGAGAAACATGACACCTCTAGATTTTTTTTTTTTGTTCTGTTTTGCCATGAGGTTTCTTGAAAACTGGTGCTCAACAACTTTCAGAGTGGGTGCGAATTCTTTTGTGCCCAGAGTGCAGTGTTGACCCTGTGCCATGAGCTCTTACCGAGCCCCAGGGCTGCTCCCCGGTCTGTGCCAGGCCAGGGGTCTCATTGTTTGTGCCAAGTCACTCAGACCCACTGCCTTGGAACTTTGTCACTGCAAGACCTGCTTGCTTCCATGGCTTAAAGCTGAGCCAAACGCTGCTGGCTGGGCACCACAACAGAGCAACTTTGTCTTCTCATCCAAAGTCCACTTGCATGTCCGGTGCATTTCAGAACAGATGCCAAGTGGAGGAAGCTACAAATGACCATGGAGACAAAGTGTCACTAACCTTAACTCATTTTCATTGTGTTTCATACAGATTGGTATTTTGGTTTTACAACAATAAAAGAGATTTGTTGTCTCAGGTGTTCCCATGTCCCATTGCAATCCTTCACCCCAAAGGCTGCCTTTGAAAACAAGGCTACATGCATGTTTGGGGAAGGGTGGCAGCACTCTGAAACAAGGGGTCAGCACACAATCCCTCTAAGGGGAGCCTTCATTCTACATCTGAAGTCTCCTGACCTAGCCTATGTCTTTGTGCTTAATTACTTTTAGGTAATCTGAGCTCACAGTAGGCAGTAACCAGGCTGACACTTTGTGACAGGACTGGTTAAGGAGTAGCTTTGTACAGGATCATATTTTTGGCTTTCTGGTAAGGCTACTTCATCTAGTAACAACAGATTTGGTCCAAAGGTATCCAGTCTCCAATTCGAGCTTGATAGTTTTGAAGCCTATTCCATTACATTCAAAAATCTCACAAGCCACTGGGCTTTCTGCTAACAAAGTACCAAGGCTTTGTACTTCATAAAGAAGAATGGAGTGCTCAGTCCAATTGACTGTAAATATATTTACACTTCTGTGGACCTAGCAGCTAAATACTCCTTCCCTCCTTTAAAGCATCACTGGAATAAAGAACAAACACTAGCAAATCCTAAAACAACAAATTGCTGCTAAAAGTTGTGACAGAGAATGTAATCTTTAAAACCACTCCTGAACTTTTCTGTATGTACTGTTTCCATTAATCCCAAGAGAGACTGCAAACACTCCTGGAGTTCTATACACTACAGAAATTAATCTGTCTTTTACTTCATTCCTCAAAGAGGAACTTTCAGAAATGTTTAGAATTAGGAAAAAAGTAGTCTTCATTCACCAAGATCAGTGCTGTACCTCTCCTCTCCTGGAAGGACTGCTTTCAGTTTAGGATGGACTGCAAGCTGCTTGTGCTTTAGGGATAATTCTACCACATTAAACCTCCATTGCATTTTTGGAGGTCAAATACTTCTCCGTTACAGAATCCTTGAGTTGGTGCAGAAAGCACACAACACTGACCCAGCAAAATCTTCCTGCCTAACAAGGCTAAGCTTAGCACAGTCAAAGTGGTACCACCAGGTTTCTAAAGCTATGACGTGCAAACCCAAGATTGCACAATGCATAGGAAAATATGACAAGCAAGAACACAACCCCTCAGTGGGTCAAGCCAAGGGTAAACTCCTGTTACCAGCCACATTAACAGTACACAAGCCTCAGCTGAGAGTTCATTTTCTTGTATTGAAGACATTTGTAGGACATCAGTGCCTTTCTCCTGGACTCCAGCTTTGTTGTACTGTATGGTGAATTATGTGCCAGAGAACAGCACAACCCCCTGAACCCTAAATTACTGCAGTCCCAGGGATTTCTGATGGTGAAACATTGCTGTCACCCAAATCCAAGATTCAGCCACCAGCTACAGAAAATCCAGTTTTGAAGAAACAGAGTGACTAAAACAGCACATGAGCTCATTTCAAGTCATACTGGAGTAAGATGAACAAGTAAGTGCAGTTGTGTCATCTGCCACACATAGAGAAAGAGGAACTTGAAGCAGAGTCAAGAAGAAACACCATCCATCAAGATAAAGCCCCAATTATTCCTTTTAAATCCAGCAATAAAACAGAGTGCATTTTTTTTTCCAGGAAACAGAGTGTACAGTACCCGTGTGCAGCATAAAAACATTTCACAAATAATGAAAACATCCCTTTTGAAAATCTCAACAAAAATAGATCCCACTGGGACCAGACTGTCAGTGCCTCCCAAAACAAGGCAGAAAAATCCAGCCTATAAAACATGCCAAAGGTGACCAGTAAGTATCCTACTAACTGCTGAAACTGCTGACTGCTTTATTTACTGAGAAAAGGAAGTATGACATTTGTATTTAAAACCCCAGGCACCATGTTAACAGGTCCACTAAACTACACCTTCAGCTCTGTTCTCTCCTGACAACTGCTAAAAAGACATCTATCTGTCTATGGAGAAAGGTGGGAGCAACATCTCTTGGCTATGCAGGTCAATCCTGCCAGGCATCAGGACAACAGAACTCCGGGAATTCTACTGCACTGATCCAAAAGCATCATCTTCCAGCCCAGAAGTTCTCTACTGGTCAAATTTTTCAAGATGCTGACAGGAAAGCAGCAGTGTTTCTTTAGAAATTTTTTCAAGCCTAATGGCTTATGAATGAGTTTGTCCTAAGGGACTGCAGTACAGGCAAATGATCTAAGCACAATAGAAAGAGCCAAAACATCCATTTACACCATTATCTGGTGTAAGGAGGAAAAAGGGACACTTTGATTTCAATTTAATTGTGTCTTCACACTCTGCTTATAACATGGGAGAAAAATTTTCCTAGCTACACATTGTCCTCCCTCAGGAACATTCAGATAATAAATAGTCTGACATTTACATTTTGATTCTGGAATGAAAAAAAAATCTGATTTTAATACTTGTGTGAAAAGTTCTGCCTTGACTAGGCAGTTATTCTAAGGGGCAAAAGCAACAACCCCCAGTTACTGAGCTCTGCTTAGTGCCAGCAGTTTCCACTGGAGGAAGCTCCCTCTTGACACCAATGTGGCAGGTAGAGTCACAGGCTGTGCCAACTCAGCTCTCAGCCTGCAGACCACATCCTTGCTGAATTGTGCAGCTCACAGCTTTGGAATGGCCAATCACACTGGGCCTAAGGGACACTTGAATCATTCCATTTGACCAGAGTAACCCCCATCAGAACCCAATAACTGCATCTTTCCTAAACCAATCCCTGCAGCAAGCACTTTCTTAACTCAAATGATTCGTAGGCCAGGGGACTCCTGCAGAGATGGATTGGAATAGGACATAAAGGAGCAGAGCTGCACACATCCAGCTCCTGCCTGTGCTCCTCCAAACACTCTGAGGACAGGCAAAGTGAATGGATGCAAACCAGCTGAAACTCAACACTTATTTGATGCAGATCTTGAGCCTGATGCGAGTTTCCCCACACCTTTAATGGAAAGTAACGTAAGCCTGGTTACTCAAAGCGTAAAGCACTGGCCTACAGCAAGTGGCTGATTGGGTTTCATTACTCTGGAAAATTAAAATCAGCAGTTCATCCTACTGTGAGTCTACTGATGGAACTAAGATGTCCCACTGGTCCTTTTCCTTTTCTGTAATAAAAGCACACAAATCCCTTGCCAACCCACCAAGTTTTCATCAAGTCTGATCAAGCATCTGTAGATAGTTAAAAATACAAAGTCAAGCTCATAAGAGTTTCCAGAATGCAAACACTGGCAGAGCTATGTTGCAGTCCTCCATTGATTGCAGTTTCCTTAGTGTATTCTCTAAATAGATGTTCAGGTAGCAAAGCAAAAGTCTGCTGACAGGCTCTATGTACATGGCCCAATTGTTTGCTAGAAGAAAAAGGAAATAACTTCATACAATAAAGAAAAAAACCAAAAAAAACCTGACAACCTAAATATAGAAAATGCTGAGGCACTTTCTCTTTCCTTCCTTATGTCCTACAGCCTGCCTGTAAGAGAAGTGCAAAATAATTAAGTTTTCTGACATGTGAAAAAAGGAAACATCCAGGTTATGCCTACAGAAGTTTCAGCTAAAGCTTTGGAACAGAAGCTCTGTGTGCTGACATTGGTTTGCACTCTGGACATGCCCACAGAAGTGAGACTGCTGTGCAGCCATGGACCATGTGCCCAGAAAGAGCAGCTCCCTCCCTTTTTAGTTCATTGCTTCTACTGTTCAGGCTACAGAGGTAGTAAAAACAAAAGCAAACCCAACAACAGTGAAACAAACCAAAACAAACAAACAAACAAACAAAAACTTCAAAAGGAACCACACCCTTGCTATACTGTACATTCAGAACCCTGTGGCCACATTGTTGTCCTAACAATGAACAAATTCATTAAAAATCAGAACATTAACACACGAATGTGCAAAGAACACATTCCAAAGTCAGTGCTGTGGTAAAGCAAGTGTTCATCCACAGGGAGGGAAGGGGATTCTGTGAAACATCAGGGACAGAAAGGTTATTTCTGGCAGCCTACATGCGAACGTAAACAGGATCCGTTTCTTCTTCTAAAGTTCTGCGCCAACAGAACTATTGAAATGTCATTTCCCACAAGAGGAGACTTCTCTGTAATCATTAAAAAATACATTAAAAAAAGGGAACCATAGAGCAAGAGACTATTGTGTTCCCAAGCTGGCAGCTGGCAGAGTAGCCCCCGTGTTTGCATTGGCATTTTGCTCCAGATGTTGCCTTCCTTCTGTTGAAATAGAAAAAAATTGAGGCTGACACACACTTTTAGGTCACCAGGGCCTCAGTTTAAGTTCATTTGGCTTTACTTGCTAGAGAGAAAGGAGCATGTTTTTGTAGTTGTGCTTCAAAGATCCACTTCAACTTGGCTGCTCCTCAGTTTGCAAACTGCTGGTAGAAGGCAAGTTTGACCCTCTCGATGTGATGGCAGAGTTTAATAGCTGGTCCAAGCTTCAAGTCCATGCACTCCTGAACAGTGGGCAGGGTCAGCAGCAGCAGTGCCTGGCCATCAATTTCCTGTCAGAAGACAAAAATTCCATAGTGACTTTGTTGTTATTCTCCCTGCTTCTTCAGCTTTGACTTGCTGTAATTTCAGATTTGTGACCGTTTGTGAATTAGATGTTTCTTTCATGCTCCCCCAGGCAGCTTAGAAATCTCTCTCACACACAAGAAATTAATGCCTTTCTTAAAATGCCAGCTCAAATCCACTAAGGCACAGACTCTCAGGAGATTGTATTGTAAAAAATACAACCAAACAAAAGAAACCAAGGGAATTTTGTGCAGAAAGTAATATTAACCAGCCACTGCATCTTCCTATAGAAACAGAGGTTCCACAAGGTGAAGTATATCTGAAACATCCACCACACAAAACACCCTAACCATTAGTTCTAATAGTACAGTTTTAATAGACACTGGCAAATTTTATGGCAAATTTTAACCAAGATGCAAATAAAATGTTGACTCTTGTCATAGTGCTTTGTTGTAGGCATTACTTGTAGTTTTAAGATTCAGATGCTCTGCTGACCAAATATCCTTCCCCCAGTAGTGAGAAACCTGAAAAATTTTGGGCATACCCTGAACTCTCCTCTCTCAAACTGCTGCAGGTTCCACAAGTGTTTGGTTCCTCAGAACCCTATTAAAAAATTCTTTTTCTGATTCCTTAGAAGATAAGAAGCCAAGTGGCAGATTCAACATTTAACAGACAGAAAATGATACCTGATCAAGAAAAATCCTTGCCAGCGGAGCACAGTCAGTGGATTTGAGGAATCGCACCACATCAGCCACACTCCATTCCAGAGGGTTACTGTCCAGCTGCAGCTTTTCAGCAACTTCCATCTTGATGTCCTAGACAAGTCAAAAGAATTCCCAAAATATCACACATACTTGGTCTTTATTCCAGTCCTATAACACAACCATAACAAACATCATGGATTTTAATTATCCTGTAAAGTTTTCACACTGCCCTTCACAGGGTAACAGAGAACACACATATTGTGGTTAATACTCCCAAGATTTTGGTCCTTGCTTAGCAGGGAGCAAGCCAGGGCAGAAATCTACATTCCAAGTTACCTTTGGTGAAGGAGGTTTATTTTCATCATCAGAAAAGGAAAAGGTCCTGAGCTTCCTCTTCCTCTTGTCTCGGTCCTGAGCCAGGGAATGAGACAGTTCACTCTGGGTGGGAGACGATGACAGGGATTTCTTCTCTGACACCTCTGATTCTTCAAGCAGTTCATCTTGGTGCTCTGAGGTGCTGTCCTCAGTCAGAGACTCCTCATCCACCTCGTCCTGGTCATCCTCCTCTTCTGCTCCACTGCCCTGAACAGTTAGGAAAAACGAAAAGAAGTCAACTGAAGTCTGAAGTTACAAGAAACTAACATTTTCTGTTTCAAATGAAGCAGTCGAAGATCACATCCCACATCTAGGAGTGCTGCTGGCAGTGTCCTACCTGGGGAGACCCAGCTGGAGTGTTATCCACGGACGTAGAAGAACGTTTTTTCTTATGAACAAAGAAATGTTTTCGTCTCTTCCGTCTTTTATTTGGTTTCTTCATAGCCACTTCCATGTTGCTGTGGCCTCCTGGGGGCCGACCTATCCGCTTGTTTTTCCTCTTCCCATAATAGTGTGCTGCCAGGACAGAAGAAAGGAGCAAAGTGTTGAATGCACCTTCAGTGTCACTGGTTATGTTTGCCCCTCATCAGGACTTGAAAATCAGTAGAAGAACATTTCCCAGTAGGAATCCCAGCTCTGCAAAATTTCAAAATCAGTATGTCTGTATTTTCCATTTCAATTTGTTTGAAGGAACAAGAGTTACTGATCAATTTTGTTTGCCCTGTAAAGATTTACTTCCTCCATCTCTGGGAAGCCCTCAAATGATTCTATTTTATAGAAAAATTATCAAAGATAAGGTCTAATTTAATGGTGCCTTTTATGATGATTTGTAGTTTTTAAACATGGCCTCAATGCACTTTTCATTCTCACAGTGTTACTGTTAAAGCCAGTCTACAAAAACCCTAAAAACTAAGAAAACAGCTTGAAGGTGTTGCATTTTTTTCCCACAACAAATTGGTAAAAGCAATTATAATGCCACTTAAATGACATTGGTCACTTCTTGTACAAAAGATACAAGAAGTGACCAATGTTGTCACTTCTTGTATCTTCTGTACAAGATATAAGAAGTGCTGACATTGGTCAGCAATTAAAAAGATAAAGTTTTAAGCACACAACAGAAGTTAAGCCATGGTTCTACCACTTAATACAGAATCTTTTCTCCCCTACACACTGGAACATGAATATTTTGCAGGCCTCTCTATATAGTGCTTGTGCTGCTCCTTCTGGAGTCAAAGCCAAAAGAAACTAAAATGTAACACTCAAAAACTCCAGACCTTGGTATGGGTCAGGGAACTACTCACTGTACTTGGTCTTGGTCAGGACAGAGCAGTTCTCTGAACACTTATCCAGCACCATCTGAGGGCCAAAGAGGTTTGGACAACATTCCAGCTTGATGCATGTTTTCCTGCAGAAATCTGCCACCCGATCTGCTGTCCTCACAACCTCCACAGTTGCACGGTAGCTCTTGCCTTTGTATCTAGCATTGAAAATACAGGCATAATTAGGAACCCTCTAATTACCAGGATAAAAGGACTTCATTGAGAGGTGTACAAGAATGCTGAGATCAAACTGAGAAAAAGTATGAGCAATAATGAGCTTTATGGGCTGCCAAGTCCAGGGAAGAGGAGCTCCTGTCTCTTATGTCAGATCCCCAAATAAAGAAAATCCATCACAGAGGTGGCCGCAGTACCAAACATAACAACACTGCCCCATCAACAAGTACAAAACACCATCTGAGAGGACTGTCCCAGAGTTCAGATATTTTGTTTTCTTTGTTCCCAGATGGTTTGCTCTGTCCTTGCTTTTATGGGACTGCAGAAATGCCCACTGTAACACGGACAGTTGGTTCCTCAAACCAAGGCTGAGAGCTCCCACTGAGTTTATTCAGGTAACAGCAGACAGCTTTTGCTGAGCCTTCCTGTGCTCATCCTATGGAGGCAAGGGGACCACTGTCACATTTCCAATCAGTTTTTGTCCAAATGCTGAACAATTCCCCAGCACAGTCACTTGCATGACTCCACATACTGCTGCTGTTTGATTTAAATGAAGAAATCATTGCTTTTTGTTCACCAACCTTGCCATTACACTGAAAGAGCTGCACTGTGCAATATCTGCCAGAGCTGCTCAGCATTTCTGCTTTGTTCTCCCAGCACAGCTACAAGTATGTGCTGGTATCTACCAGAAATGTTTCAGCCTGCAAGCACCTAGTTAACACCTTGAAAAAAAATAGCTGTATCATCCTAGTCCAGATACCTCTGGTGTCATTACTGTGGCAAAAGAAAGCATACATCAAATTCAGTGAGACTAACCAAATATTTTTTTTCTTGATTCCTCAGCTACACTTTCTATTTACACTAACCTTTGTCACCTTCCTATTGCCCAATTCAGAGCAATCCTTCAATATGTGGAAAGATGTCTTTTTATAAAACGGATCAAACAAAGAATTACTGACACGTTCAAAATTATGTAAGGAAGTGTGTAGTGGCACATTGGGAAAATCTAATCTCTAATATGCAAACACAGTGACCTAATTACAAAACCATCCCTAGACTATAAAGAAATATCTGGACTAATCAAATATATGCAGATATGTTCGCTGCTTTTTTTTCCTAGCTGTAAAAGTAATCTAGCAAAGAAGCTTCAACCCAAAAAGCTCAGCAGGAAAACTGGGAGTGCTTTAGGGTAGACTGCTGTAGAAAGACATTCATGTCAGGCCATTTCAAAGCTAACTTTATTTCTGAAGAATCTTTTTCCACTAAAAAATTTGTGTGGAAATGCCTGAGAAGCTTCCCGAGTAGTATATGTTTCTGCTTTAAAACACTGACACATTATCTTCAGGTGAATTAAATAATCTTAAACCTCACCCACAGGTCTGTCAGTACAATGTTGTACCAGTGCCACACCAGTCTCTAGCTGCTCACATGCTTGTAGCACAGTACACTGCCACATTATAGAGCATTAAAATCACATGCACTCCACCAGAACTCATAAAGAAAATTATAAAGAATTTAACATTTAATGGCTGTTGGCATCTTGATGTGCTCTAAGTGATTTTTCCTTCCCTGAAATACAAGCTAAAGCACGGACTGTAGAGAACAGCTACTGAGAGTGACTGGAGAGGGAAGAGGACAAGGATTTACTTGGCTTTTAGGGTCTCTCCATGGCCATGCCACGCAGCCTCTTCATCCAGCTGCAGCTCTCGCAGGACACGGCTGGGTTTGTAGGCGGCATTGATCAATAAAGTGAGAACCTACAGCGAGGGAGGGAGGAGCAGAAAACATGTGTAAGTTATTTGTACAATAAATCTGTTTTAAAGTGCCAGGGCAGAATAGGAAATTACTCCTATTCATCCAAATTATCTAGCATCAAAGCACTCATTCACAGCAGGATTACAGACACCTCCTGACAGTGCCAAAATGAACACTGAGAGCAGCCGACACTTTGGGCCTTCCCCAGCCCTCGGAATTTGTCTGCAGAGTCACGAGTATATCCAGCAATTTCCAAGTCATTGCCCTTGAATTACACATCACTAAATTAATGCCTGGGGCTGAGTACTCCCAAACTTGCATAACCTTGCCTGAATCTGAGCGATTATCTTAAAGATTGTATGTCATGTGAAGATGTGCCAAAAAATGCTGCAGGATTTTGCTGCCTGCTAACCTACTGCTTACAACAAAACCATAGTGCAGAATCCTAAGCTCTCATCTGTTTTGCTTCCATGTACCATGATAAGGTTTGTATTTTAATAAAATGATAATTTCTGGGGTACTGTAAAGTAACTTGGAAGTTGTGAATACCCTGAAGTTAGTGGGGGATAGTACAAAATGTGCACTCTAGTTGTACTATTATGCTCCAAATTATTCCAAATCATTCCCAACTGGGTGCATATCAACCTTGACATTACAAATTTGCAGTTTTATTGCTACTAATGCAGCAGCTCAGAAATCAAAGAAAAGTATTAAATATAATGCAAGCACCAAACTCTCTCTAGTATTCCTACAGTGAGCAAGACTCACAACTGAAATGAACACAACTGAGGATACTGGCTGAACTTTCAGCACCACTCATCACCTGCATATCAGCAGGATTTGTGTACACTTTCTGCTTTCAGGCAATGAGGCAGAGTAAACCTTCAAGACTAAATGAAGCTGCCACAGAATTTCATATTTGCTCTTTTGCAGTTTATTACAATAAAGTACTGAAATGGGCAGGAAGGATAGGGTACTTTTATGCATGCAAAAATGGACCTTTTTCAATAATCTGCTTGATTCTTGACAACCAGACTTTTGTTTTACATCATGTTTGCCAGAAAGTCTTTCTTAAGGCCTCTCCCTGTTAAGATACTTGGTAGTGAAGGGAAAAATTCCAGGTATGTTGAGCCAATTCTTATATAAAAAGTGATCATTTCATGACAGCTCAAGTGGGCATATCCAGTTAGTTATGTCTTGGGAAATTTCCAGCCTCTCAGGTCAGATAATAAGCACCTCACAACCTTTTTTGAAATTTCAGAAAAATAATTATTACATTAAAGTATCTGTAAATTTGCTGTGAAACACCTTCTGGAGAAGAAGCTCTCCGGCAATAAAGAATGGCCTCCTCCTCCCTCAATTACATTAAGAAGCCAAACTGTAATTTTACCCAATCTGTGCAAATTGTATCCAACCTACAAAACACAGATAACTCCTTTCATTTCCCAATTACTGAACGTAGTTTGGCATTTTGACTAAGAAAATCTGTATTTCTTCTGTTTTACCATCAACAGTACAAATCGTAAAGGAATTTGGAGATTATCTCCAGCTAAATTCTGTTAACTAAAATGGTAACATTTATTACAGCTATAAAAAAGATACTAACTCCTTTGATTGTGGTAATTGCAGGTTACACTGTTTTAACAGAAAATAAAATTTAGTAGTAGAAGACTGAGTGTTACTTAGATAAATTAGAGGCTTTTACTCTTATCAGCCTGTTCATAAAAACATTAATGATTTATAGTTTATTATATGCAAAACGACACTCTTTACTCACCATCAGCTTAATTTGCTAAATTATTACGATTATTTCATCTGTAATTAGTGAGATACCCTGGTGTTTTAGACACAGTGCTTTCTGCAGTGCACCCATCCAGCTCACCTCCTTCAGCACCAGAACGCAGTTCCCGGGTCCCACGGACTGGGGGAGCTCTGCGATCCTGCCTTTGTTCAGGTAAGGCCCCGAGAAGCACCGGTGGTTGAAGTAGATCTTTGGGCAGCAGTACTTGCCATTAATTACCACTGAGAAGTGAGAAATGAGAAAACAAATGTTTAAATCACACCGTGCAAACGCCCCAGGAAAGAATCTCGCGGTATGTAACAGTCCTGTCTGCTGCAAAAAAAAGGAGGGGGAAAAGTCCTGAATGGCAGGGATTTGAGGGAGTGTCTGTGTCACGTTTCCAATGGCAGCATGAAGTTATTCCACGTTGCCAAAACATTTTTCATAATTCACACCCCTGCTTGCAAATTGTCAAGCTGCAGTAAATAAAGATGGTCATGTATCAGGAAAAGAAACATTCCTTCCTGGCTAGTCTGCTGCTTCATGGTATCACACCAGGGAGAACAACAAAGACAAGCCCAAGTTTTTGGTAGCAGCAGCAGTTCCTACACAGCAATTACAGATAGATTTTCCAGTCAATTTTCTCTCCCCCAAACTCTTGCCACCAGAGAAACTGGCAATTATTCTCCACTGTTTATCCTAAACTGCAGCATCATGTTGTTTTGCATTTTTAGATTCTTTTCCTTTGATTAGCAAACAAAAGATGCAGCCACTGATAAACTGACCTTTGATGAAGCGATATCAAGCTCCCCACATCTCTTTAATGGATCAGCATTGCTCAAAATTCAGTATTAATATATATTGCAATACACTTATGTAGAAAACCAATATTGTTTTACCCAGCAGTGTAGTAGTTTTTCTTAATTGAGCAACACTATCACTTAAAGACCTTAAATTCAGCAGTTGAAAACTGGCAGATAAATAAATGAAGTCAAATTTACATTATGACTCTATTAAAAGCCAATTAAAATGCTAAACAAGCACACATCATTTTTATCAGACTTGCTTTTGGTGAAGCTTCAGATGTGCACTTCACTGTACAGAAAACAGCAGAGGAGGCACTCTGTTGCCAAATGGATGGATCTGTGTGACTTCCACCAGCAGATGTACTTATTCATCACATTCCTTCTCGCAACAGTTTAGAAAATTATTAGAGTTTGCCATCTGGCACACAGAGTAGTTTACTGTTTGAATTGGTTTTGTTTATCACCATGATGAAGTTAACATAAAAAACAGAGAGATCTGCTTCCCAAAGCCAGAATCCAACAGCTCTGAGCACAGATACAGCACACCTGCTACAGCACACCACATTATCAAACATAACAGGTGACAATAAAAGGTCACCTGCACGTGTCACAGTACACAACCAGCTTCACATATCCTCTGCTGGAGAGGCAATGTTCTGGTGTAAAAATCTGATTTCCAGGCTTAATGCACATACGAAATGCGGAACACAAGTAACTGTAGGTTTTTGTTTGTTTGTTTCATTCATTTTTGAAGTTCAACAAACCATCAAGGGATGAAAATCTCCAAACACTTTCCTCCTCTTCCCTCTCCTAACAGGGTTGGGCAGATGAACTCTTACAGGCTAATTCTTTGTTAGCCTGACCTCTGTGATCAATACCTGAGTCAGAAGAGTTCAATTCCTGGTTCTTTAGTCCATCATGAACTGTCCTTGAAGACAAAATTCTGAAATGAAAAGAAGAAGGTTGGGAAAACAGACAGATAGTCATGACAGTCACCTCTCTGTTACTAAAACACATTTTTTCCCTCAGCTCCAGCCTTATTAACCTGCTTTTCATACCTCCCCTGTTTCAAAATAACATGCAGAAATGATCAAATTCCATTTGGAAAAGACTTCTGTCCTGCTACAGCCAGCAGCAATCTTTTCTTGCTTGAAGTCCATGGACCACCATGGTGACACCTTCCAAAGCTACCCAAGGAGTTTACATTCCCTGACTCCTTTTAACTTCACATTTCATGGCACAAGGCAGTGTAGCCTCACCTTATGCATTCTGAAAAAGCTGGATTTTAAACAAAATACAACCAAAATGACTCCAGTACTCTGGTAAGGATCCCAATTACAAAACACGGGGGAACAGTCTGCTCAGTGTTTTAGGAGCAACACAAACACTGGCAGGACTACTGACAGCTCTGGTGTTTGTAAAGCTGTAAGAGTCAATAAAGCCAACTGTGAGCATTCCATGGAGCATTTCTGAGCAGGCTCACATGGCTGAGTTCCACATGCATGACACAGAGTTTCTAGACTAATTGTAGATATTACTAGAACTCTTCTTTTTGCTGCTTTAGGCCAAATTTCATCTGGGAAGGAACAATTACAAAAAGATAAATTCCAAGCTTTCTATCTCCTCCTTCTGTAGTGCAAGGGGTCTTTTTGAACATCAGCAGAATCTACCAGCATTAACACAAATGCACTCTGGAATCTCTCAACCCTCAGTACAGTACTTTTGCAAATTTACATCTCCCCTAACACAGCATATTTTCCATTTGAAAAATAAAGAGAAAAACCTCAACAACAACAACAAAAAAAAGCAAATAACCTGTTACTTACTGTTTCTCTGGCTGAACTACTGCAATTTTTTTCTGCTTGTTTACTGAAAGGAAAAAAAAAGCAAAATATGAGAGGCAAACAAATGAAGCATCCAGAACAATATATATATAGTGGACTAATTTCTTCTAAGTTATACAGCAAACAGGATCTCTGTTCCCATTACTGCAGCATCAGACAGCTGACCCAGCTGCACAAGTGGCACACTGGCCCAAGTAATTTGAAGAAAAACAGAAGGTTTACTTCAATTTCCATTAAAAATTCTTTAAATCAAGCATGCATATGCCCAGTTTTCTATGAAATCTAACCTTCTGTACCTCTTAGTTTGCATCAGAGCCCCTAAACCATCTGTGCTATTAGCCAAGAACGAATGACACGCTTTCTTTTTCAGCACCCAAAAGTTATGTCCTTTGGCCCAACGTGCCACTTTACTGGCACGGTAACTTCAACACTTTAACTTGGAAATGGAATGAAATCAGCTGGTTAGAAACACAAATGACTTAAGATAATTGCTATGCAGGAAAACACTATTGCAACTAAGTCAGTCATTCATGTGATGGGTCCACTTGCTAATTCTGGCTTTCACAATCAGGTAGTAAAATAAAACAAAGTAATGCAATGTTATGCCTCTTCAGCAATTTCAGGCTTTGGCCCCAACAAATTTCTGGATTTTTTTTTTCACATCATCTTTTATCTAATTAGGATCCCCCCTTCTTACTCATCTGTCCTTGGCAGTGCAAGTAGATTAATTTCTCTTGCTTTGACTTGCAGAAAATGACAGCTCATTTCAACCTAAAATTTTTCTTATCTTACTTAATGAACACTCAATAAATTCTTCAGTTTCTCCAACCCCCATTAAGTGTTAAAAAACATGCCTCCCTAACCCACTGAGAGAAGACACTACCTTATTCTTATTCTACCTACTAGTGTAGTTAAAAAGGTGGGGTTTACTCTTCAGCACTTTGTCATTAGGGACCATCAAGACCTGGCTCATTGAGAAAATCAGTCCCCTTTATTTTGACTCCAAAATGTGCACCCCCTCCACACCGTTTTGTTGTGGCATTAACTTTACTTTGCACAAGTGCAAGTGTAAAACCAGTATCAGGATCAGTCAGACACAGGGCAAGAACAGCTCAGACAGAAGTAAATGCATAGTATGGGGGGTGTTTATACTCAGGATTTCTTTGTTGTGGCCAGTGGATTGTCCTCAAGCCAACATTGTGGGGGTTTGGAGCTGTTGTAGGGCTTCCAACTGGCCCCAACAGCCAGGGGGACAGTTGGGCAACACACAGACTCTGTGAGCATGATGAATGTTTCCAAATTCAGTGATGCCAGCAATAATTCTGCAGTAATCTGCTCTGGCAGCTCTAACCCAACACAGCAAATAGAAGAGAACTGGTACCTATTGCTTTGCGAGGAGGCCTGAGCTGATATCCATTCGTCTCACACCAACCCACTGGAAATATATTCATTGATTCCACACTCACTATACACTCAGGGACGGGTTTCTTGGAGCCTGTTCAGTTTAGAAAAGGAAAAAATTGAAACAAGTCATAAAGCCCCTAATTTGGTTAACGCTTGCTGTACATTTGTTAGTGAAGCTGCTTTTATTTATGGTGTGTCTGGAACACAATAACAATCATTTATTCACCCCCTTTTACTGACCACATCCTTTCCTGACCTCATTTACTTCCTCCTAAAGGCTGGAGATGGGAATTTTCCTTCCGCAGTTTAGCAGAGATGCACAGTGCATAGTAAGTGCATGCTGATGTACTTCCAATCAAGAAATGGGATTATAATGGAGAACAGCTGACACAGGCTTACTCTATCTTAATGAAGAAACTTTCCTTCCCAGGTCTGGCCAAGGCTTGCTCAGAATGCAAGTCACTCATCTGTGAAACCGTCACAAGGCCCCGCTCAGCACTTTGCACGCTGCATGAGCCCAGCACTGACACTGCAATGCACAAATGCCATTTGTGGCTCAAAGCAGCAGTGCCAGCTAAGGCAAACTGGGAACAGACAATGCAAGTGATTGTGGTTTCATTGAGGAAACTGTGCCTTGCTGCCCATATTCTGAGCACAGTGAGTTTGCTCCAAATCCTCCTCAGGTTTGGGGATGGCACTACAAGCAAGCGCAGTGATGGGCAAGCACTCCTCTCTTCCCCCAAACCAGCTCACCTTCCAGCTGAAGCCACAGGTATGAATCTTTTAACTTGGTAATTGTAGCAATGCAAACCTCTTCAGGATCAACTGGGTTCACAGCCTCGAGTTTCATGTTCTCTTTAAATCCATGGTCAGAAGTTAACTAGGAAAAAGCCAGAACACTTCAGTAAGACACCAGCTGTGTATCCAGGATAGGATATGAATATCCATGAACAGAATACATAAAGCCCTCCGTGCCTGAATAATGCAGAAAGATACTCAACACAGAGGAGATTTCAGATAATTAGCACACTGAATACAAGTAAGATATATTAGGAACTACAATGAATTTAAGTTAAAAAAGGCTCAACAGACAGACCTAGCAAAGAACATATTTGTCCTCAAAAAATGAGGATGCTGAGGCTCACTGGAAGGATTGAGTCCACTCTCAGCAATCAGAAATTCTCTGCTGCTTGCCACCTGAGTGATAAGTCTGAGAAATAGTCTGGCCAGGTTCTCTATTCTATCATGTTAACTTGGAAATCCACTTTACATATGCGAATAACATTCCTGCCTCATCTGAGTTCTGGCAGGCAGAATAGGAAGTTTTCTTTTCATTTCACATTTTTTTGGATAAGTAGAGTCTTACTTTATTCACCAATATAGTTTGCATTTATATTAAAAAAAAAAAATCCCTTAGACATAAGAATAGGTATTTATCCAGCTCTGGAGCTCTTGAATTAAAGATAATTAATTTATCTCAGCCAGACAGAGGACTCTTCTTCCCAGAGCCACTCTGCAATGTAATTACATGATCAATACATTATGAATTCTGGAACTAGCCTACAGTGATCAACTTTTCTCAGAAAACAGATAATAAATTCAGTGACCTGTTCTAAGATGCCAGTGTTTACAAGACAGAACAAGGGCAACAAGAATTCATAGCCAGCAACACTCTGCAAAAACTGGTAATTATTCATATTTGTCCCCCTAAACACTGCAATAGCCCAAGTATGGTAAATGGAATTGGAAGGCAGGTGTTAATAGTACCCTTTTCTGCTTGATAAGGTATTGTGCTTTGGGAGACAGCAATACTGTCACTGAACCAACAAAAGCCCAACATCTTGCACGTCCTTCAGGCACTGGTTAATGTAAAATGATTATTTGTTACTAATTTAAGATGACTTTTTATTGATTAATACAATGGAATTAATTTTTCAAGCTGAAAGGATGGAAGATTGAAAGAGCACCCTCAGTAAATGAAAATAGGTCTATTAAAAGGCCCTGTTTCCACAGTTACAGGAGTGCCAACCATTGATGCTGTTCTATGTCTCTTCCATGGACTCTTACACATCTCAATTTCACAAAATACACATTTTCAGCCTGCTTTATCATAACTGAAACACCTGGACCACTGCTTCCCTATCTAGGAAGCTGGCATGCAGTGACTTCAGTTCACACTCATCTATACTCTCTTATCTCTTCTGCTTCCTGACTTATCACAGGTAAGGTGTTAAGGCGTGTCCAGAGGAGGGCAACGAATTTGGTGAAATTTTGTCCAGTTTGGAGAAAAGGAGGATGAGGAGTGACCTCATTGCTCCCTGAGGAGGGGAGGTGCTGGTCTCCAGTGACAGCATATGTGGGAATGGTTCCCAGTCGTGTCAGGGCAGGTTCAGCACTTGACACTGGGCAGCACTTCTTTACTGAGAGGGTGGTCAAACACTGGAACAGGCTTCCCAGAGAGGGGCTCAAAGCTCCATCCCTGTCAGTGTTTGGATAGCCCCCTTAATTTTTGGTTAGCCCTGAAGAGGCATCAGATCATTGCAGGTCCCTTCCAGCTGAAATATTCTATTTTACTTGGAAAGGCAATAAACTAAGAGACACACAGAAGGTTCCTCTCCCTGGAATGAGGAATGTCACAGAGGCAGCAGAGGAGATTTTCCTGCAGGAGAGCCTTACCAAAGGGAAGCAGCTCTGGGGAGCTGCCTCAGCACCGCACTGTTTGAGGTAGTCGGCCCAGTCGAAATCCTGCCCAGGGTAACCTAGGAGAGCAAAGAGCCAAGGGTGAGAGTTTAACCTCATTTCAGACCCACCTGACAAACACAGAGCACTGAGATCAGTTTGGGTCACTCAGGGTTGTGAGCTGGCTTAGGGCTTCAGGGTGAGGTCAGACCACTCCAACCTGAATCACAAATCCACCAAGCAGACAAAGGCAGCAACTGAAACATGGGGAAAGCAGTTTCACCCTTTTCACAGAGTACAGGTGAAATTCAGGAAAAATTTCTGCAACTGCTGTTGTGTCAGCTCCGAAAATATTTTTTTTTAAAACAGGGTGCTCAAAACGTGCACAATATCAACACACTACTCTCTCAAAGACATGTTAAATACTGAGTCATTAAAGAGAGCAGTGATTTGTGCCAAGAGCCTCATCAAGTCTGGTAACAGCTGTAGATCTGCACACGTTTGAAGGGAAGTGTCTTAACAAGGAGTCCATCAGGAGACAGAGAATCCTTCCAAGAAAAATTATATTCTTCTTGGGGGAAATACTTGGCTTCCCCATGATCTAACAAAAAGCAAATAACTGAAGGGAATGAGGCACAAAAGTGTGCTGTCATGTCAGTTTGAGGCTAGCAGTAAATTAGCAAGGACACAAGTGCTGCCCTTATTCCACTCCCCTTAAAGGGACACCTGTGACAACAGTTTAAGAAATCAAACAAAATTTTAAACCCAGTGTAAGCATATAGTATTAACATGCCAATCTAAAATTGTAGAGAGCCAAAGTTTTCCCCTGAGCCTCCTTTTGTCCAGGTACCTACTGCCCCCTCAGCTGCTCCTCACAGGACTTGGGCTCCAGACACTTTCTCAGTTCCATTCCCTCCTCTGGAAACGCTTCAGTCCCTCAATGCCTGTCTTGCAAGGGTGAGTGAGAGGCCCAAAACTAAAGCCAGGGTTTGAGGAATGACCTCACCAGTCCAACCTAACTTATTCTGTGACTCTTCTCCTCAGAAAGGGCTGAATCACAGAAGGACTTAATTATTCATTTTACCAGTGCCAGTAGGGCTCTTGAAACCTCACGCAATTCAGAATAGCCACCATGTCCAGGGAGACAAGAACAGAAACTTTGTCAGCTCCAGTCACATGCCTATACTTTTCACATGCAAAATTCTAGGAAATGCTGGTCAGGCAGAGCCACTTTTCACACCTTATCCAAGGAAAGGCAGGAGACAAACATCCTACAGTCCCTGCTCCTCTGATGTAAGGAGCAGCTAAAACAAAACATTCTGAATTGTGAGGTGATTAATAAGAGAGCAGATGCCCAGGTTTTACAGTACCATTGACATTTCCAGTTTGAGAAAATGAATAAATTTTTCAGCAGTGCAGGAGCACTATCCTATTCCCTTATGTCCTGAAGCAATGTTTCAACAATCTGCAAGAGTGTCTGATAGGCCATTGGTAAAAAAAATAGTTCATTAACTGCTGAGTGATAAGATAGCCTAAAAATAATATTTTATATTGGATAACAATGTTCCATTCTGACCAGAAGCAAAAACCCAATGCAAAGACTACAGGCTTCTGATATCATGTTAATTAAGTCTGAAATCAACATTTCTTTCAGGCCTGGAACACTCACTCCATTCATTCCAAGTGTTCAGGTTGTTATGCATCACCAGCCTCTCTCACCCTCCCAAATCCACGCTGAAACTTCAGCTCCCCAAACTCAAACCTCCTGACCTTCAGAGCTGGATCTTTCTTGTGCTGCTTGCTTTGCCCAGGAGCAGAGGGGTGAGCAGGGGGAGGCTGCACAGACATACCTGGGGGAGGGCTGAGGTGCAGCCCGTTCTTGAGGCTCCACTGCACGGGGAAGATGCCGGCGCTGTTGGTGTGACAGACGTAGCGCTGGCCGGCCGCACGCTCGGGCCTCAAGTCATCCATTTCTATCAGGAAATATTTGTCATTGTACACCTGGAGTCAGCCAAAAGAGAACCACGGGCTCCTGTGAGAGTCTGATAACTTTATTAAGCAGCAACATTGCCCAATGGGAACCCTTTACCTCGATATACACTGTGAGGGTTACAAAGGAAATAAAATTAAAAGAATCTTTGGGATTCACAAACTGGCAGACTCATTTGTGTGATCCAGAAACTTAATAAATATAATTAATAAAACTTAATGTCTGAGCACTTAAAAGATAAGGTGATCAAGTGCTTTAGGGAATTTTCTCATGAAAAATGCACAGAAATTAGCATTTGTGGTCTTCTTACTATTCTATAACAAATTGCTTATTTCAACAAGGCTGAACTGTATTCTGTCATGGACTGTCACAAATAAACCCATTACACTCCTGAAGTAAATAGAAGAGGACAAGCAAATAGAAAGAAAAGCAACACCTGATGATGTTGGAGAGTTTTCATTTCGACTTTGAAACCCCTTTTTTGGAAATCAGGCCATCTAAATGTCATGGGTACACAGTAATGACATAATCTTCACAAAATCAAAACCCCAAAATTCATCTCCAGATGGATACTCAGATTAGGAGGGATTATACCAAATTTTTTAAAAATTGGGTTTGACAATTTTCATCATTTGATCTTTTGAGCTTGTATCTTTATGGAATTTTTCCCTCCATTGAAATCCAATGGCTTCACCCTCAGCAGTTGTTTTATCAGGCAGCCTGTCCCCTGAGGGAGACATACAAAACACCTCATTTGAAAACCAGCACAAGATTTTAAAATAACCAGTTAATGAGAATTCCCTGAGCATTTAAGAACAGAAGCAGCAGTAGAACTGAATCTTAGCAGGACTGGTTTAAGAACCCTGGTACCTTGAGAACCGTCGCAGGAGAGATAACAAAGGGAGCCATGGGGTCCACAGCTTCCAGCTTCATGCCTTCGGAGAACGAGTGCACTCCAATCACAGGTTTATCCTGGAAAATGATGTGTTGCTGTGATTACCTGCCCTCCTCCATCAAAAAAGAGATGCACCTCATATATCGACTGAAGAGGATGAGTTTTTAAGGAGTTTTTTATCAGTTCGTTCTAAGAAATCAACATGTCCCAGTAGCAGCAACTTCTCTAAATGAAAAGGCCAACAATGCCCCCTGAGACTGACAGTTTTTGATGAGTTTTAGGAAATTGAGTCCCTGTGACTTCTTCCTCTGACATTCTCCACACAGAAGCAAGATTTGATAACACAGAGTGGTCTCATGAGTCAATAGAAATATTTTGAGGTTTTTCATTGTAACTTTTAGCACTCCTCATGAACTACACTAAATGAGAATTACACAGGCCTCCATTTCCAGTCTAACAGAAACCTGTACAACAGGGCTCCTGCTCCAAAATTATCTATATCCTACTCTGTACATGACCCAACAAATTCAAGAGCAACAGCACCTCTACTTCTATTTATGGGTCCAAACAAAGCTGAGAAAAATGAACTAAGAACCTGAAAAACTAAAAGATGTGAACCATGACAACTAATAACTCACATAACTGTGGTGGGTACATTGTCTAACTTACCAAGAATTGATACCAGTATGATTATTTTTCCTTATAATGACATTTTTAAACCAGAGAGAGAAAAGAAATAAATTTTAAAAACCAGCAAAACAAGACAAGGAAAGAATTTTGGGTGACTGACTTCCCTGAATCATTTCTCAGGAATATAGCATTTCCATGGTATCATCCACAGCATTAAACTACCTTAAAAAGATCTGTAGGAACAGATGACTCCTCCTCCTCCTCTTTCACCTTCTTCAGGATCTCTTGCCAATCTGCTTCACTCCTCAAGGACCTAATGGCTTGAGGAAAAAGAGAGAGAAAGAGTGAGCAGTCATTTTTCTGCCTCTTTTCCCTCAAACATAGCAATAAAGTTTTATTTCTGCCCCTCTAAACTTCCAAATTCTTTATCCCAATGTTTCCCCTCATCAGGAAACATGTTACATCACTAGCAAGCTCACAAGCCTCCCTTTGTGTTTCTGCCACTTTTTGCCCCCTCCTCTGATGACCTGCCCTGACATGGACACGCCTGAAAGATGCGTCCCAGCCTCTGCCTCCACTTCCATGCACTTGTTTCTTCTTTTAAGGGACATTTTTGTATCATTAAACAGTATTTAAATCAGTCCAGCAGGCTTGAGGGTCTCAACTGCAAAAGCTCCTGCTGAGCAGTACTCCAAAACAATAGGACTTTTTCCACCCCAGGAAAACAAACATACCAAAACCAACCAAATCACAAAGGCAATCTCTTCCTCACTCCTTTCCTTTACACAAAAAGGAGGAAAGCTTTGACAGGCAAAAGCATTTAGCAGCTTTAGAACGAGTGGGTGAGAAGTCTTGTAGGACACCATTTGCACCTTCACCTACATTTTATCAGGTACAGGACTTGTCAGATCACATGGATGATGTGACCACCACCTGCACCCAGAAGGACAATTCAGAGCACTAAAGCAGCAGCCTCCACCCTCTGATCACCACACAAGACCTGTGTTGTCAAGTACCTAAAGGTGGTTGCAGGCTGTAGCCATGCTGAGCTGCCCAACCCACTTGGTGAAGGAAGGGGTCTAAATAGAAGAGCCACTGGTCAAATTTGTCCAAATCCTCCAGGCCTTCATATCTCAACTTCAGCCTCCCACCAACATTTTCAACCACGGTGACGATCCAGGCTTCCAGGGAATCCCGGATGTTCTGCAGTTCCAGTCGGGAGCCGGGCGCGATGAGATCCAATGGATTCTTCCCTCTGTGAAGCTACAAAAGGAATACAAATTATTCTGTACAACAGAACAAAACAAATGCCGTGCTCCCACCTCTTTACATACATTTTGTCTGCATGAATAAAGCATGAACCAGAAGCACAGAAATCCCTGTCCCTTCGTAACCCAAGTCAGAAGTGACAACATTCAGAACTGCTGGTGTTTGTGTCAGAGCTTCTGCACTGCCTGTACTCAGAGTCACACATTTCACTTAAGTCCTCATTATCATTTTGAGAGATATTATCATTTATATATTCCAGGTTTGAAGGAAACATGAATAATCTCTTTCTAAAACTGAGTCACCCAGCATACAAAGATGACTAGACAGAAACATACAGACAGGACTGTTAGCTGTAATGAAGATGTCAAAGGCATTTTCCAAAAACCATTATGTTCTGCACTTCACAACCAGACACTGATAGAAGGTGCAGATATTGTTTCAAGTGCAGAGCAGGGGATAAAAATTTGGTTCTAAAGTGAAACAATATTTAAGTGAAACAATAACATGACCATTAGTAAAAAATGCCAAAACAAAAGAATGCAAAGTGAAAGGAGTCAACTGAGGAAGGAGACAACATGAAAGCCAGATAAATAAAGCACTATTTTCTTAGAGTTGTATGGAGAAGGAACAGAATAGGAAGAAGACAAACCCTAGGGAGTTGAAAAAGGTCTTTCTTTTGCCAGGATTAATGAACAACCCAAACCTGCAGCAACAGATATGTTTCAGGACCACACCACAAAAATGAAATACTGTAAATAGGAAAGACTACAGAGTGGAACTCTAGGGTCAGCATATTACAGTGCTCCCTAAACTTAAAAAGAGAATTCAACTGACAATTCAAATAAGGTCCCCTTCACGATGAAGGGCAAAGCCAAGATAAAACCCAGTATGCAGCCCCTTGCAGCACTTACCCCCTCCAGCAGGTTAGCAGGGGCACTGCAGGCCCCCTTCAGCACCCGCTGAAGGAACTCCTCCTGGTCAGGTATCTTGTCCTTGATCCCTAAGCAAAGAGTGAGAGAGAAAGACTCTGATTTTTCCTGCCAGATAAAGATTATTCAGACACAAGATGTTACCACACCCTTGCGCTGTCTAATTCAAGAGAATCTGCCACACACTGGTAACAACTTAAAACAAAGAAACAAAACAAAAAACCCTTAAAGGAAATGTCAAAGCAGTAGATTTTGGTGGGTGATGATTAAGATAACTATAAGTCTGTCATGGGATTTCAGGAAAAGACAGCAGATAACCTCAGCGTGACCTCACAGCAACAGCACCTGCACACCACAGCAGTGACACAGGACAGCAGCATCCCTCCCCTTGGTGTGTTCCCCTGTCTCTGCAGACAGGGCTGGTACCTTCAGGCACTTTGAGGATCTTCTTGTTCTGCTCACACCAGCCGATGGGGTGCAGGTCAGCTGTCAGGATGTCACACCAGAAGTCAGCCTTGCGGTCCTCGCCGTAGCCGTCGTAGCGCAGCAGCAGCAGCTGCCCGCACGTGGTGATGATGGTGGCCACCCAGTAGGTGTTCTGGTCAGACTTGACAGCCACCTCCAGCTTCATGCCAGGAGCAAAACCGTTCTGCAAACTTGTATCCACCTGAAGAGGAAGAAAATCATCGCATCTGAGCGCCTCTTAGAAACTTTGCTGAATGAGAGGGAACAATTTAGGCAAGTTCATTAGCAAAATAACTCAAGCCAAATGCCACCCAGTCTCTTCATAGAAATAGCTTTATCACATTATGGGGCCCAAACTGGAATCATCATTAATGAAATCTTCTCTACATTTCAGAGTATCTTTTCAAGCTTAAAGCAATACTGTGCCATTCATTTTTCTGCCCTGGACAATATCTTTCCACATCACTGAAAGGCTTTCCCACTCATAGCTGGGCTGTCAACCTGAGCAAAACAAAAGGCCAAACTCGGCATCACAACTTTGACTTGTTGTGTTAAATTGTGTCATTCAAGGTGTTTGGACAAAAAGCCCATTTGAAGTACATACACATGCCTCAGGTAACAGTATCTGTCTCTTCCACCACGCTCATCTAAGAGGCCACAAACCTACCCAAAGTGCAGAATAAGGGTTTTTTAACTTCTCTATGCTAGAGCCTAAATAATTCTATATTTAGCAGCACTGTTACATAAATTGCATGGAACATAACCAGTCTGTATACTTCATGCTCTGACAACAATAAAGCACCAAACTCTGGGAGTGCTCTGTTTGTGTGTGGGTGTGCTGTGCACAGGTGACCAATCTGACTGCACAGGACTGGGACACTGAAATGGGAGACTTAGAAGACAACACCTTAAGTTTCTCATATCCCTAACTTCTAACTCAAATAATCCCAAAAGAGCAGATGGACCCTGTTCTGCTCTCTCTATAGAATGTTCTGATCTATGCTTAATTCCAGGACCTCAGTCCTAATTAAAACTCTGACATGTTAATTCCCTCTTCTCAGCTGACTGTAACTTGTGTTTTCCTTCTTTTTTTAAGACATCCCAAGTTCCTTTTCCTCTTTGAACCAACTACAAGAAAGGCTTCCAGTATGATGCAGATGGAGCAGATATTTTCTGGGGCATTTATTCCCAGTTCTGTGTGGACAGTTCAGTAACTGGCATAGCTGTTACTCTCATCAGCCACCACATACTGGTTTGCTAAAAATAAAACTAAGAGAACTACACCAGAAAGAAAAACATATGCTTGTGTTAACTGTTCATATCCTTCAGGTTAATACCCTTTATTTAGAGAAATCTCTTCTTAAAAACATAATCAGCAGGAACCAATACCTGCAGGCATTTTGAAGTGATATTATTGAGGGTGTCTCTTAAAAAAATAAGAAGATATTCTGAAGAGATATTCCCAAAAACTTGATGTTCTGATTCCTGAGAGAAAAGCCCCAAGCTCAAGTCAGCATTTGAAGAATTGGGACATCTGTGCTGCTCTCTACACCCGATCTTTCAACAAAGCCTCCCGGCGGGGAGAGCAGGTTTCAGCAGCACCAGGAGCAGCAGGAGGAGCGTTCCCTGCAGCCAGGTGCCTTTCCCAAGCCCCCGGGAATTCCGCGCAGCCGGAGCCGCTGCCCTGCCCGCGCCCTCTCCCGGCAGCGCCGCCGGGCTGGGGCAACACAAGGAACTGCGGGGTTGGTTCAACAAGGAGGCTCCCGGGCCAGCAGGGCAGCAGGGGCACCCTCCAGAGCATCTCCTCTGCAGCACTGAGAGGGCAGCTGAGCTGGGCAGGAGCTGTGGCTCCAACCCGTCCTCCTTTCCCATCAGGTGCTGTCCCCCCCAGTTTCTGCCATGGCACAGCCGGACCCAGGGATGAGACTCAGCTCAGAGGGAGATGGTAAGGAACAGACAGAAAAGGATTAAGAGCTTGTAAGAACACACAGCAAACACATGTGTTCACATGATGCTAAACACCAACTTGTTTTTCATGGTCACACACATGAAAGGGCAGAAAAGGAATTTAAAAAGGGCATTCAGTCCTAGAGGAAACGTATTTAGACTTGGGGTGATAATGACACTGGCATTCATTACAGCTCCAGCTTTTTTGTAAGTTCTTTTTTCTGCTACATTTTATGCCAAACAGTCACTTTGATCTTGGATATTGTTTAATTTTTAAAATGTTAACAAATTAAATATTAGAACACAAATTGAGAAGCAGCTTAAATTTTGCAATGCGTCTTACTCATAGCAAGGCAAAACTTTCAGAATTAATACAAGCACACAAATATAGAAAGTCACCTCTCCCACCAGCAAGTCCAGTTCTTTGCTAACACAGGCTGTAAAATCATGTTTTACATTTTCTTAACCTGACCATGTATTCTCCTACAACATGAGTTAGGTATTTCTCACCCACAACTCATAATGGGAACTCACTACTTCAGTATTCAAAAAGAACCAAACGAAAACCATACAGTTCCACTTAAAAATGCATTTATATTAATAAATTTACCATATATGTTCATTTACTCTTGTGCCAATACTATTCTGCAGCTCAGATTTTTCCACTCTTGTTTTGAGAGTAAAGCTTGTTAGCTCTCCTACCAGTGGATTATAAAAATATGTCATTCTAAAGTCAAGAAACTGGGACCACTGGAAAGTCAAGAAACTGGATTTGAGCTGGAGGGTCCACAATCACCAACACCAGCAGTGCCTGCCTGCTCTCCACTGAAAATCACTCACCTGCTGTATCCTGGGATCACAGGAACCTTGTCTCAGTGCTCTGTGACAATGACAGGCTGTCACTCTCCACTGGGAGGCAGTGAGGCTCTCTACTCCAACTTTTCCAACACATCACCTTCTAATGGACCAGAAACCTCCAGCATGTGACCTTCCACTCCTGTATTTCTATTAACAGCAAGATTCTGATACAAATATGCTCCTCCCTCTGCCTGTCAATTCAGTGTCAGCAACAACTTCTCAGAATTTTATGCCAAGCTTATTACAGAGAACATCAACACTTGTCTCCAGACAGATTCTAAGGAGCCCTGGTACAAAATGCCCAATAGTTCCATTCTGAACATCCAGGCATCTATTTCCACACTCACTGATGACCTCCTTGCAGAGGTCCAGGCCCCCCAGGGCAGTGGGACAAAGGGGCTGGGCTTTGCCCACACCCCCTCACCAAACCACTCTCCATCACTACATCACCTCACTGTGTTCCTCACAGGTGGGGATTAATAACAATACAAAATGTAGAGGTTTTTTAAACTTAATTGTATTTTTATCAACCATGGCCACAGCCACCAGACCTCAACCTTGACACAGTTGAGCTTGTGCAGGTGCAGTGAGTATTTCAAAATGTGTCTCCTGCTAATTAACAAAATCTGGTTGGTCACTGCTGTAGAGCTGGCATTACAATTAATTGCATAGTATTCAAGCTATGATAGCAGGGCTCTTGAACAGAGATCCAGAGAGGTAAACCACACCAGAAGAGACAGACCACTCCTTGCATTACTGCAAAATGCCATTGCTCTGGATCCATGCTGTGCCCTCAGTGTGAGCTGCATAGACACCACCACTCTAAACTGGCTCAGCCTCAGTAGACCCAGGAAAAACAAAGCAAGCACAGTTCCCTTCCCTTCAGAAATGAGATACCTGAATTTTTGTTTTGAACAAAAAACTTACAATCACACCCCAGTGTTCTAACAGCCTCTATGAACTCTGTATTTTCTGTATCTTTACTACTAACACAACAGACATATTTTAACAGATTATTTAATAGTCTTCATTTCTCCAGGTCACCCTTGGACTCAAAATGCTTTGTGATACTTCACAAACAGACCTCAGTCTGTTTTCCTGCTGATTTAAGTTTTCTCATACTTGAAGGCATGGTATTGGACCCAAAAGCCTGAGCACCACAGGGTGTGCTCCAAGCAATGTGTCACACACAGTCACCCGTCTGGAAGGTGCTTTAATTGTTGGAAGAGAACCAACAGGTTTGGACACCAGCTCTGTACAGCTCTCCTTTACTGAGGACCCTGTACAAGAAGGCAGATTTCACATTCAGATCTCCCCCAATGGGACAGTGCTCTCCAGGACTTTACCAGCAAACATTTGAAAAGTCCAAGAGTAAAGACAAAGGCTTATCAAGACTCCATCCTATTCATGAAGCCTGTGATCAGCAGTTATCCTAGTTAGTTCTCTAACTACTACAGTCAGGTGTTTGGCAGAGCTGTTATTTTCTCCTTGCCTCCTTGAGATCTGCCATTAAAGCCTTCTTTGAGAGCACATTTGAATTCTGCTATTCTATTCTGCCACCAGCTTTCTAAAGCTACTCCTCCATAGCAGGAGCAATCAACAAAAGAAGAAAGAGACTGAATATTTTGAGTTTCTTGAGAAAAATCAGGCTTATCTCCTGGTGCAGAAAGGACCTTAACTCCTCAGATTTCAGCACTTGTAGGTGGGGTTACCCTGTGCTATAGAGAGGAAGACAAGAAACAATAACAAAAAGGTTAAGTTCTGCATTTCTCTATAAAAACATGATTCTAGTTAGTCTTCCAAATTTGAGAGCAGCAACTTTTTCAAAGTAACCCTGAATACTTAGTTTATCAAAAAAACAATGATGGAGATGGTAAATTAGGAGATGCTAAACACACACACTCCCTTACTCACATGTTTAAAAGATCCATGGGGGGCTGCAATTGCTCCTGTGTCTTCTAGATACTCATCCCAGTTGAATTCCATTTCTTCCACACTGGAACCAGCATCTGGAAGAGAGGCCAAACACTTCTAATTCAGTAACTTTAGGCTACTACAAACCACAGCAAAACCCATTTCAGTTCCAAATGACTGAGTACACAAGTGTGCAGTGAACACATTTCAAGAAATGGACAACACTGCTTGGCCTTTCGTTGCCTGTGAACAGCACTTTTAAGATGGATTTGGTCTGGAAAACAGTGAAATCCTGAGGATTTTGGTTTAGCAGAAATTTGCTTGCAATTTGTGAGAGGGAAATGTAGGTAGACGAGCTCTGTATCTGCATCAACAAATATGAGAGACTCAGAACTCCAGGCACAGTGGACTGTTGGTGTTTTAAATTAAAAATCACCCAGGAAAGAGCAATGCCACTAGTAAGAAATCTCAAAAGAAAGTCTTAAAAAACCTTTGAAATATGACTGTGCTCTTTTTAAAGTTAGATAGCATGAATTTAGCTATTCTAAAACATCAAATGCAAAGAGGGGGATTCAAGGTAGTTCTAAAGAAAACAACTTGAGACACAACTGAAATAAAGCCCACTCAACTTGGTCACTTTAAAAGCCCAGCTCATAAAGTGTAACAGCTTCTTTAGACCAAGAAAACATCATTATGGGATGCATTTAAAGCATAAATGTGCTAAAACCACTCAAACCATCGTTCAAAGCTCACTCAGGCTTGTTAGGGAAGCAAGCACCTGTGATAAACAACACTACAAATTAGTCAAATTTTCTATTATTATTATCAAGCCTGTACCCCAGCCCTGGTCTCCCCTTCAGTTCTGGCTTGGCCCTCTTCCCTGCTCCTCTCTATTCCCATTTTCTCCAACAAGGACCCACTTTGCTAAAAAGACACCAAGCCAGCACAGGATGGATTTCAGGTCCCCTATTTAGTTCAGCAGGCAGTCAGGTGACATTTTCCTGCAGGAACACAGTGAGATGGTCAGGGAGGATCCCAACCCATGCAAGCAGCATTTTTAAGCCCAACACACAAAGTTCAGCAGCCAAACAGGGTGGCAGTGACAGCACACAAGAACAGAGCTTTCATTTTCATTTTCAGGCTTGATTCCACTATCTGCACCATAGCTGTATTTATGAATGAACAACGGAGCTTTCCCCTCTCAGGACCAGGAAACCTGATACCTTGTTTATATTTGAAAACAGAGAAATCTCTGTGTATCACAAGCCCAAGGAGAGCACTTCCTACACCCTGCGCCTTTCCCAGGACAGGCTTGATCTTTCCAGCAGCAGCAGTTTGAGTAGGAAACATTACACATAAAGAGAAAAAGAATTAATTACCACCACATGCCCTTATCAGACCCCTGGGCAGGCTAACAACCTGCTAAGTAAGCTCTGGGACAATTCCCAGTCCTCCAATAGAAAGGCAAATATTTGTCCAAAAGTCTGAGGTACATTAAATAGACTAAAAACCTACAAATCTTGAGTTTAATAGGTTTGTTTTATCTTCAGACTGATGGTTAAACTCATCTTTGACTTTTCATTGTGACTCTAGGAGTTATCACTTCCCAAAATTTACACGTGTATATTCAGTTAGCTGTTGTTTGCTGATGACATTATCTATTGTAAAAGAGGCTCTTATCTCTCCAGAACCCAACTTTGTCTGTTTTTAACCACCCACAGCTGGTTATTCTGGCCTTTCATAAGCCCAAGAGCTCAAAAGATTCAGAGCTTGAATATCACCATCACTTTCAAGGGATGATTTTTAACTTACTGAAGAAATTACCTGGAGAAATAAATAAGGAGTTTTATTTAGAAATTTTTTTAGGAAACAAAAGGTTAAGACACAGACCACAGCTAGGGTGTTTGTTTGCAAATTAGGGTGGAGTTGATCAAAGCTTTGGATGTAAGCCATTCTAAGAAAAACAATTTCATTGCAAAACGTTGTTAAAATCGACTAAGACTTCTCAACTCATTAAAACAGAATTTTATTTTTAAATTACCATAAAAACGCTGAAATTCACAGCTTCAGAATCAAAGGGGAACAAACACCAGCTCTGGTCAATCAGACCCAGGAGCGGATTCTAATTTTCCTCCCACCCAAAGAAAACCATTAAAAAAAAATTCACCAATTTGCAGCAACAAACCCCACTCCCCTGCAGCCCCAAAGAGCAGGTCCTGCATCATTTTCCTGGTGTAACCCTGTCCCGTTGAAGGGAAGCGAAGCAGCGCGGCCGCTCCAAGGCAGCGGCTCCTCCGGGGATGCCGCCGGGACCCGCGGCCGCGCCCGGCCCCGCGATCATCAGATAAATGCCGCAGGGGCAGTAAAGCTCCTTAAATGAGCCACAGGTCACTTCACACACTGAAAGGGTCAATTAGTAACTTATGTTGCCACTTAATTGCTACAAGGAGCTCCCAGGAAAGCCGGTTTGCCGGCTGCTCCAGCGACCCTTTGCCTTTAGCTGCGGCTAAAACCATTCCCGGCTGGATCAGCTCCTTTGTCATCCCGCTCATCCCTGTCCCTGCAGCCTGTCCCACATCCAGAGGAGCTCTTTCCTTGCAGTGAGAAGCTCTGTACTGCTCAGTACCCACAGCTCATCAGCACAGCAAAAAGCTCACTAGAAACCCCTTTTTCATAGGAAAAACAAAAGTCCCCAACAAACCCAACTAAACTAACAAGCAAAAAAACCCAAAATAAAAGACGACCCCTCCCCGCTCCCCTGCAAGAAAAAAACCAACCAAACAACAATAAGCAAAACCCTCCCAAACAAACAAACAAAACAACCAAAAATCCTACAACACCAGCCCCCCCAAACAAACAAACAACCACACACCATAAATCCCTATATCCCTATCCAACACTCAAGGCAAATTTAATACTCTTACCGTTTTCTTTTAGGGAGTTTACTTTAGTCAGAGGGATTTTTAAAAACTTCTGCAAAAAGCACCCACAACTTTTCCTGTTTGTTCATTCATTCACAAAAGCTGATCTCAGCTTGTGTTTACACTTTACAAAGGTTTTACAACTGAGGTGATCAGCCTCTCGCTTCCACCACTGAGCACAGAGCTGGGGAATTTTCCTCCTTTTTGGAGGCTGACCCAGCTTTGGGCTGTGCTTAGCTATGGTTTGAACCATCCTGTTTGCTGCTCCTCACAAAGCTGCCACAGCACCCCAGGTTATCCAGCACAGCTCCTTCTTATGTGGAATAAGAAAGGCTCACAGAGTAAAGCTCCAAACAAAAATGCTGTATGAGGATTCACAGTGAGAGCAATAAATTAGCTTTTTAATTATGGCATGTGGTAGGACTACATCAACAAAGAAAAAAAAATCTGAAATAAGTCTCTCTTTTTCAACACCTGAATGCAGAAGCACTCAAAAGTGCAGCAAAGGACCATCTCTCTGGTAAGGCTTTCAGAGTCAAAATCCAATCACTCTTCTGGTTTTATTGGCAGGACAGTGGCAGCAGAGCAGGCCCTGCTTAAATCGAGCCTTTGAACTGTTCTGACAGTATTTTTTGCACAGCTCCATCCTCAGAGGTTAGCAGATCCCTGGAGACACAGGACCAGTTTAATGAAGCCACATTCCTGAGGGGCCATATGTCTGCATTAAACACCCTGATCAGTCTGAGTTCAGAATGTTCAATAAACCTCAGACATTTACAGCAGAGGCTCTTGCTGCTGTGAGAAACCTTGCAAATCAGTGTGACAGATGACAACAAGCAAAACCATATTTAATGCATCTGATTCCAAAGCACAGTTTATTCATCTAATGCTGCATGGGTGTACATACACTCCCCTTCTTTCTTCCCATATCCTTAATTGCTACTTAAAAGCCCCAAATGAATTCAGCTTTCTACTATGTGGAGACTTATTTCTCTGTATTAGACAGGATGACTGAGCAGCACATCAGCCCAGAGGCAAAGCACAACTTTGGCAAAGGCAGGGGAAGAAACCTGACACAATTCCCATCTCTCTGGCCTTGCCATGCAACCAGTTTGTGTCAGAAGAACTTTCAAATCAAGCTAACATTTTCTTTAGTAGAACCTGAGAATTGTCCTACAGAGGTTCTGTAGAGAATATTCATCCACTTTGGAGGTGAGAAAATTCTCTGTAAGAATATCAGCAGTTTCCTAGGCAGGTGCATCACTTCCCATTTGTCACTATTTCTACTGGCATTATTGGGAACACTCACTCTTTCTGAATTTCATCACAAATTACATCTTGCTGCTCTCTGATACATACAGGTAGAGAAAGAATATGGAATTATACCACTTGGACTGAGAAGGTAGTGAAATATTAAGGGAGTTAGCCCTTAAAAATATTTGAAATGGAAACAGTCTACACTAGGCTGTTCTCATCTCTGAATTTGAGCTAAATTCTCACTGCAAATAACTTTCATGCATCTTTAATGTGATTTAGTTGAAGACTGTCACATTGGACATTTAAGTACATCACAATTGAAGGTCTTGCAGACTTCAGCAAGGCTAACCCAAAGGTTTCTCACCCTGAAATGTAGATATAGCTCAATCTGATTTTAATAACAGTTAATCTTTTTCATCTCCACCAGCTGCGAGACCATGAATAAATAAAGACAGGTTGGAATTTCAGGAGTTGAGAAAGACTGTGACAAGAATAAGAGTTGTCTTTTCCCCTCATAGTGCAGGGAAGCATCACAACCAACAACCCTGAGCTCTGTCTGGGTTCTTGGAGCCAGAGAGGCTGGATGTAAAACCAGAAAACCAGAAGAGAATCACCAAAAGCTGCTGCAAATTATTAAGTGGAAGAAAATTACACCAGTCAAAGAATATGAAGGCAATGTTCCAGCAGTGGTTTGGACTGGTGTAACTCAAAAGCACTTCAGAAAACAATATTACAGGGCACAACAAAACCAGTGCGCTTATGCTTACACAGGCATTTGCTGGGAACTGTCTGTGAATGCAAGTAAAGCTCTCATCATTCATTGTTTGCTCTTCACAGCCTCCTGTACTCAAACCTGGCACAAAAGGATGCTCAGGGAAATAGCTGCTGAGTAATTCCAAACCAGCATCAAACCTCTCCTTAGCTATTCAAAAGCACACAGTGAGAGAGGACTCTGTGACCTGGTACTTTTTGAGGGAGTTGGAAAAATGTCAGTAAAGGTTTTTAAGACTGAGGGATGTGCTATCACAGCCTCTGGACACACCACTGCTGGCCATGTAAACAACTTCTCACACTCCTTCTGCCTTCCTTACACTCTGTGACAGAATCCTGCAGTTTCCACTAGGCAAGGAAAAAGTATTTGGATGTGCCAGGAGAAATTCTACATCCACATCATGATGCCTTTTCTTGATTACTTGAGGATACAACACTGACAACAACTTGACTGACTTGCTGCAATTAATAATCAAAAAGCATATTTCAGCATCATAAAGCAGACAATAGCGTTCTCCTAAGAAGCACTACAGATTAAAATTATGTTTAACATTTCTTCAGCAACACTGACAACAGTTAGATTTCCATAAAGTAAAGGTATAAAAATTACCAATAGTGAATTGTCCTATGAGAAGAGCAGCTTGTTGGACAAGAACCAAAGGAAAGTAATACTCAGATAAAATCTTGATCCAATTGTTTACACTGATAATTACAAATTAAAATTTGCTTTATATAAAGTGTAATAGGTAAGGACCTCCTCAAAGAAAAGAGACAAGTCATGGCAGGCAAGACAGAGAAAATGGACAGTCCCTACCCCCACAATTCCAGAACCATTTCAGAAAGCTGTTAGTATTCCCAGCCACCCCAGACTAACACCCTTCCTGGCCTGGTATTTCAACGTGATCCAAAACCTGAGCTGATTTATCACAATACACCACTCTGCAGGAGGTTAGGAATTGATATCACAAGCCTATCAAAGAGGACACACTTCAGAAAAACAGGACAGATTACAATGGCAGCAAACAGCTTCAGTTATCTGACTTTTTCAACCAGCAGCAAAAGCTTGCCAAAATATTAAGGAGAAGATGAACACAAGGACAGAACTAGGTATTACCCACTCTGAAAGCTAAATGCCTCAAAATAATAAGTGTTAACACCACCAAGCTTTTCATAAGCCCATCTCATGGTGGTACCACAAAAAGGAAAGTCACATCTTCTTGAAAACACAACCACCAAGGCAAGGTGGGCCAGATTTTGTTTCCCTTTAAGCCACTGCTACAGAGCAGTAACAAACACAGCCCTGACAGCCCCACAGGCAGAACATAACCCAGAATGTGTGAGGCTGGAGTTTCTGCCTGTGTGCAGCACCAGGCACACGCACTGTGAGACACTCACTGTGCTCATCTTTCTTTCACATTGCTAATATTTTTATAAAAGTCGGCCAGGGAGCTGGGCTGGGCTGTTACCTGGATCATACTGCTGTTCTCCATTCATCTCCACAGGAGCCCAGAGGTTGTTCCCAGCAGCCAGAAGCAGGGCAGGCCAAGGCTGTCACTGTTTGGTGGTCATGAGTCGCCTCCCACCTTCCACAGCAGCTGAGACATTCAAGGAGGGATCCTGGAAAACACCTGAAAGGAACAACTGGTAAGAAAAACTTCATGGGATTTTAAGGTACTTTTAAGATAGAATCCTAGAGTGGTTTGGGTTGGAAGAGAACCCAAAGATCATCTCCTTCCAGCCCCCTGCCATGAGCAGGGACACCTTCCACTATCCCAGGTTGCTCAGGACCCATCCCACCTGACCTGGAACATTCCAGGGATCCAGGGACACCCACAGCTACTTCGGGCAACCTGTGCCAGGGTCTCAGCACCCTCACAGGGAAACATTTCTTCCTAATATCCAATTTACAAACCTAGTCCTATGAGCAATTAAACAATTATTTCATTATGAATGGTAGAAAATAAGTAAAAACAGGTTTAAAGCAAGCCCACCAGATCATTGGCAGTGAACCACAAGTTTTGTTTCTTTAGAAAATTCTCCACAAAAGCAAAGTTTTATAGCAAGTAAGACTCTAGGTAACATGTTTCTTTGTAAATAACACATTTTGACTGACATCTTTATATAAATCAAAGAGATGAGCAGCCATAAAACCAAGATTATTGGCTTGAAAATTCTTGTAAGAAAAAGGTTATTTCAAAAAGCCTTTGCATTCTTGTTGAAGGTCTGTGAAGTACCTGTTTTATTTAAATGAGATACCTGAAATAATATGGAGGACTAAAAATCAGATTCTAAAAAACATAGGCTGTGCTTCTGAAATGAACACATTTTGAATAACAATGGTTTATAAAAAGGAAGTCCTACACATTTGAAAAGTCTCTGATTTTGAGTTTTGTACAGCCATAGTGTCTATGCAGACTACCTGAAAACCCTTAGAGGTACACAACACTGGCAGCTTCCTTCACATACAAATAAATCAACAAACTTGAATAGAATAAAATATCCAGTCAGTCAAATAAGAAGTTCAAGTACAATCAAAACTACAGCCAACTTCAAAAATTTTCATTACACGTGAAAATAAAAATTTTTTGAGAATAGCAAGAGCTATCATTAAGAGCTCCTACTGAATGGCAGCTTAATGCCAGAAAAATCTACTGTGTAGAAGACACTAATAACTTTTTATTCATTACAGCTTCACAGGAATGTGTCTGGAATGAAACCAATTTCTGCTATATGCTTCCAACCTGCTCCACTCCAGCTCAGAAAATCTGTGCTCAGCGTGTAACTACAAGGTCACACCTCAACTCCCAACCCAGCTCTGCCTCTGTGAGAAAGTTACTGAGAAATTGAGCACAGGCTTCACTCTTGCTCTCCACTGGCTCCTCACAGTTTTTCCAGGCTCACAGGACAAAGCAGTGCAGGGTAAATAACTCAAGCACATGTTCCCAGGCTATCCTCTCCCAGGACCTTCCTCCTACACAGACTGAGCTTCCACCTATTCCATCTCTTAAAAAGTGATGCTGGAAGATGATGAGACTGGCACGATGCTCAGCACACAGAGAACTAACCAACAAAACACTTTTTAATCATTAATCAAAACATGCCTTGCTAATGGCCTATCCCAAGTTCATCAGCTGCCACAGTGCTAAGCCAAAACAAAGGCAATGCTGTGAGCAAAGCACATATTCCAACAAGTCTGGGGATGTGCCACTGCTTTAGAATAGTGTAGCCCTGGCAAATATACTCAGAATTAACTGCAATTAAGCTATTTTCAGTTTATGGGATACAGCTCTCAATTAGCTTCTATAACTAAACCATGTGATGTAACTATTTTTTCTTTTTTTCTTTTTTTTTTTCAACATGAGAATATTTTGGACACAGCCGTCCCCATCAAAAAACCCCAAAACAAACCCACAAAACCAAACCCCAAGCACCAAAGAGGCTGCTGGTTTAGAAGATGCCAAACACTGGCAGCTCCTGTTGAAGCTGATTGATATTCTGCCCAAGTCAGGTCGGGTTGTTATTCAGGATTTCATAAGTAGTTGTGGTGTTTTATGTACACAAAATTGAGAGCATTTGCAATTAGCACCCACCATGGCTGCTGCTTGCAGTCTGGCACCCCAAAGATCACCTTTTGATAAATCTCAAGGGAAGCAGAGCACAAGTGCTGCTGGAACACAGCTGATTTGGAAATACTTTGGACCCTTCAGTCCCACTTCTGCATTTCAAATCTCCTTTCAGCACATGAAATATTCAGATGTTAGCAACTGGAGGCAGCATTAAAAACAGTTACAGTTCATTAAAGCCAGATGGCTCACTTGAATATGAAAAGAAATCAAACGTAAGTTGGATATTGAATTAAAGTATATCAAATGGTGTCTGAGGCTTAATATTATTTTAAAACAAAGGCGCAGGAGACAGTGGGGACATGAGACACCCTCAGGACTGGGGATGGAGCTCCAGCAAGGTTTCAGCAAATTCCTTCATGCCAAGGCATCCAGCAAAATCTGTTCCAAACTCGTGTGGAGCATGGAGCTGCTCCGGGCACGGAACCCTGCTCCAGCTCTGCCGGGACAGGGCAGGGCTCCCCCAGCACCCGCAAACCCCAGCTCTGCTCCCCAAAACCTGCAAGGGAGGCGAGGATCCCTTCCTTGGGGAAGGTGGGGGGAGAAGGGCTCAATGTCCTCCTGCTCCCTGTGTCCGCTCGCACATTTACCTGCGCTTCTTCACCTCGAGAAACAGCAATTATGTGTTTCCTCGGAGGGGAAATCACACGTGCACTTCTTCTGAAGACTTTTTGTAACTTTTTTTTCTTTTTCCCCCCTAAGAGTCACGGTGGGCCCGATCCTGGCGCTGCACGGGCCGGGGCTCCAAACCAAAATCCTAATTCCTGATGCTGCCGTGCAGAACCGCAGCTCCAACCCTACACTTCATCTACCCCTGCTTCTATTACTGCTGCAGAAACCAACTGCATGCGCTTCTTTTTAACCTCCTTCCTAATCTAACACCACTACAGCCAATCATGAATACAGGTCTCAGCCGGCCCTTTTGCCACATGAAGATGAGATGGTGGCTCCAAGGGACAAGGGGAGCATGTTGGAATCAAGATTTGTGTGCGGCTGGTCACACACCTTATCAATGTATGAGCAGAGCTAAGGTGAAAATGCAGCTCCATGGGGTCCTCTGCCCTAAGAGATAAGCCAGGCCGAAATTATCCGCCCTTTGGAAAACATCAGCCCTTTGGAAAACACATTTGCACCCACTCAGAGGACAGAGACTCCACCCAGCCTGACGGAGACTCTGCCGACCCCTCACTGACAGAACAAAGTCAAAAATGGAAAGGACCTTCTCGGGTGACAACTTAAGTTGAAGTGTTTTATTTTTAAAAAATTAAAATTCTACAGTACAAAAAGAATCCAATGCAATAATCTATTCAGGTAGGAGAATAGATTATTTAACTTAATTTTAGGTTCAACTTACAACGTGTAGTATTTAATTCATAAACATTTTTGTGAAATGCAATCCAGGTGTACTGGTGAGTTTCAGATCTCTTAGTTAAGTGTTTTTAGCACAAAACAAGATATATTGTGCAAATTTCTCAACCAGAACCGAAATCAACGGTGCTGGAGAAAATTAATTTTCAAGCTATTCAGTGTGAGTTTCATTCACCCTTTTGTAGCAATACACAGAAGTTACAGCAATACCCAAATTCTCACGCTGCAGTCAGTGCATTTCCTTAAAACAGTCCCATCCTTTTGGGGGAAATGCCAAAGACTCTGGCTAAGCACTGCTGCCAGCTCGCTGGAAGGATCCAGCTGATTTACCTGCCACAGCAGATCAGCAACCACCTCCATCAGGCACAAGGGCAGATTTCTGCCTCCTTTGAACCAAAATCTCACCCTCGAAATCAGGGCTGAGAGAGGCAAAAGCAAACAAACATTCAGAAGAGCATCAGGTGTTAAGAAATCTTTAATACCTGTGAAGGAGCTGTTTAAGATCCACAGGTCTGCAGGTGTCTGCAGGATCGCTGCTGCTGCACTGGGATGAGCAGCTCACCACACCCCAGAGAGCTGCAGGAGACACCAGCTCAGGGGTGTTCAAAGCCACCAAGGCTTTGCCCATCTCCTCTCCCCCACCTGAGGGATTTTTCAATTCCAGTGACACAGTGCAGGAGCAGGGTGGGCACAAACCCAGCCCCTCTCTCAGCTGCCACACGGAATACGACTTAGGTTTTGTCATTCAACAACCACATCAACTCAGAATTCTGTCAGACAGGACACTAAAAATATTTTCTTGGGAAGCAAAGTATTATTGTACACACATCTATGCCCTTCCCTCTTGCTCCATCCTCCCTGCTGGAGCCCTTGGCAGAGGTCCTGCTTCTCCAAGAAAAGGTCTCCAGAGTCCCATACTTCATGCAAGCTCCTAGATCTCCAAGCCTTTTAGAGTCAAAATAGCGTTTAAGCCCTTCCTTGTAATTTTGTCTTCTCTTATTTAGTCCCTACAAGCTGGATAACATTTTAGATATTTTCTAACTTTAAGTTGTATAAACAAAATAAGTATTTTAGAAGCCTTCCTAATACCTGACCTCCCAAAAACAAAAGACAAAGTGGAAGACCTCTAACAATCTCCAATTTATGCCGAAATTCCAATTTTTCAAGCCATTTCAATTGCTGTTCTGTGACAAGAAAAAAAAAATCAGTTTCAGTTGTTTCTTTAGAGAAGAAAACTACCTGTCACAGAAGCCTTGGCTCAGCATTGTTAGCACACTCCAAATCTTTCCAAGACCTGCAAGGCCCAGAAAGCAGACTATGGATAGGCAAAATAAAGTTTGATGCCTTTATAACAAAGTAATAAAAATACTACCAATTTCATTAGTCACAGCTGCTGAAGGAATTATCCCACCCAATGTGGAGAACAGAAACCTTTGGCTGACTTGCAGTTCTTTAAAGCATTATTTTTACACACACAAATGAAACAGCTGGCCTGTAAAAAGCAGCTTATTTGCCTGCTTCTGTAAGGATTTATCAAAGACAAATTACTGAATCACCCTTTATGCAGGTAGGACCACCAACATTTCCTTTAGGTTGCCTTATCTGAACAGCCAAATTCTGCTGATACCACTGAACATGAAGATTATATATGCACATAAATGCAAATAGGAACTATCACCAGAGTTAGATTCATTAATAAAACTTACATAATTTCTCTCACACCCATGCTGAAATCTCTACTCACAGACCTGTAGCCCCCTGCTGCCCCCCTTAAATCTGGTTTAGCAGAAGAGAGCTCAGGTCCATCCATTCCATTGCAACAGCAACGGAGCTGAGACTCCTCAAAGAGAAGTGCATTTAAAGAACACACCTTCTGTTCCTACACTGTCAAAGAAATTCTTGAAAGATGTAAAAGAATCAGCTGTGGAGGATGCAGGCCATTGCCAACAGCAGCAGGCCAGGCTTAGAGAGTGTTGTGGCTCTGGAACACAAACGTTCCACATGGGAGTAACCACAAGCAAGCACCCCTGCACAGGATGCTAAGCCAGCCTGCATCACTGCACTGCACTGCACCAACAAGCCTACTATTTCAATTCCAAGGATTTATTCAAAATAAAAGGCCTGTGCTTGTGACAGCTGCCCTGCCCTGACCCCAAAGCCCACCATCAAGGTGTGCAGCACCAGCATAGGCTGTTTTGTGCACACCGAACCAGCAAACCCCACAGTTACTTACAGGGTTTCACACTGCTGCTCTTCCTGCACAGACACCTCCAGGACTCAGACAAGTGTCCAAGTAAAGCAGCATCCTGCTGTGCCCCTGGTCCCTCCTTGCCTGCAGCACACAGGGACAGGGTGGCAGTGTCACCAGGACACGGCAGGGGCCACTGCTCGCAGCCGATGCTGCCCCAGGGAACCAGAGCCCCCCACACCAGGTTAAATACAGCAAGTGCTGGCATTACACAGTCAAATAAACAGGAACCTCGCAGCAGAATGAAAGGTTACAGCCTGGCAGTCCTTTCTGCCTTGAAAATGTAGAGATGTCTGTGAATGTACATTTTATTAGCATAAAAATATTTACCAGAGAAGAGGAGAATCTGGTCACAAAATGGGACCAGTGCTTGTATCTTTAACTTGATCTTTCATTAGAGCTATTGTACATCACAGAAAAAAAACAACGAACAATAACCTATTTAGCAAAATTTTGCTGATACCATATATGATGTTTATCTTTTCCACTTAGATTAGGTCAATTTATGTCTGTTTTCCAATACTGACCCCTGTCTGAAGTCCAGTGGCTTCCAGGATTTGACTCAGTGCCTGGATCTGCCTGACCATCCGGGTAACACACCTAGAACTAGGAAGCCTGGTTAATGAATCCTGAAACACACAAAACAACACACCTCAACAGTCTTGAGGTCCAGCTCAACAAATTACAGGATCTGACTTTCCAACCCGTGCTGTGCTGCCCAGTCAGTAAAGCAATTTCCACGGGACCGCAGGTTAAGTCCAGGTGAGAGTGTAAAATTCACAGCTCTATTCCCAGCTAATTTAAATGCCACTGGACAGAGAGAGCATTGGCTTGACAGGGGAATAACACACAATAGGGTGTCCCAAAAAGTTCCATTGTTTGTAAGTGGTTGCAAATAGGAGCTGTTAAATACAGTTTGCCTCTAACTTTTAAGATAGTTGGGAGTTCTGTCAGGTCCTTAAGGCTTGTTTTTCTTTTTGAAATGCAAAATCTCCAGCGTTATTCTGCTCTCTTCATCTGCTTTCACGGCATGCAGAGTACAAGCACGTTGGGGGTTATGGGCCAAATAAAGAAACCAGACAGAACAGGCTGCTCTGTTTTCATTGTTGACTTTTTAAATTCATGTCCTATTGCATGAATACAACTGCCTGAAGTTACAAGATGGAAAAGGAGATGAAGGGAAAACGTTAAGTTCCTGCTGCTCCCAAGTCCCAGACAACAGCCTGGCAGCTTCTTATCCTCCGTACAAAGACAAGCAGCATGAACAAGCAAATATTCTACCAGTAAAATGTAGTATGATTCATGAGATAAAATAGAGCACTCAGATGGAAAGAAACTGACTTCTACCTCTGAATCTGAATCCCTGCTGCATGGAAGTATGGAATCCCTCGGGACAAAGTGATGGGGAAAGGGATGCTGCTTGTGAGGAAGTGACAGGCAAGAGTTAATCTGCCAGCAGAGGAAGGAACCCTTCACACTCCCTTTGAGGAGCCTGTCCACTACGAGAGAGAAAAGGGTTTTAAATCAAAAAGTACCTTCATTGCACATACAGTGAGGCAATTAACAAAGATACAAATTATTCTGCAAGTGCCTGAAACATGAGAATTACTGGAGAAACCTCAAAATACCAGGTTTGGAAATGAATTTCAAACTATAAAGGATGTCAGGCCCACAGACAACATATGAAGGTCAATGCAGTCTTCACAGTTACAATAAATAGTTCTCCAACACTGCCACGAGGCTCGATTTATTCAAACAAGTCCCCACTGCCAACTCATATTCTGTGCATATGTTATAGGAAAACCTTTGAATAAAATCTGAACAGGACACTCAACTCGACTCAGCACCCAATTCACATAAAGAGAAAAAAACTCTGCACAATATTCCAAATCTTTCTTTGAAAACAAACTCCAGTTTCAGAGAACCAACCAATGGATGTCATCACTGCAGACAATACAACAATTAAAGGAGAAGACTGGCAAGAAGAAAGGTATCTTGCAAATATGACATTAAAGAAAAAATCCATGCTATAAAACGTCTTTTGTATGTAAAAGCACACTCCTACTCGCTTCCTCCCTTTATCATGGCTTTGAAACAGTACATGGCACGGAAAAAAGTAACATATTACACTCATTTCTCATCCATAAGCTACACTCTGAAAGGGCAACTCTCCCTTGAATCCCACCACAACCACAGGACCACTCAGATTCGAGTTAAGAAATTGACTCAGCTGCTGAACTTCATGTTCCTATTTTTAAAATATTGGCACTCATACTAGGGAAAAACAAAGGGAGTGGCATTTTGTTTATATGTCTTTGCATACATGGATCATCAGGCCGCCTTCTTTGGACAAACAATCCATTAGTCAAATTGTCAGTGGCAGGCTGGAGTGAAAATTAAGACAGAAAATAACTTATTTCAAAGTTTGCAGTTTTGTTATCATATGATTTCAAGCTAAGTAATTTAATCTTAAATAATTTCAATTTTTTTTTAAAAAATCCTTAATCACAACATCTTTATTTGTTTTCATGCACACTAATGATATTTGAACATAAGGTCTGTACAGACAGATGCAACTGCAAATCAAACTGTCCAAGAGACAGAAAATCTATTTTAACAAGCAGTGGCACTAAAAAAAAAAAAAAAAAACAAAAA
>VWYP01016005.1:2212-29206 GCA_013400435.1 Pycnonotus jocosus | reverse complement strand
AAAAAAAAAAAAAAAAAGAAAAATAAACAAACCCCCCATGATTGCAAATAAAAGATGCAGAAGCAAATAGGACACAGTTCTAGCAAAAGCAGTCATTACAACAAATCAAGCTGGATCAAAACAGACTAAGAAATCAACTTATTCCTGAGTGGCCAGCACAGGGCACAGAACAGGCAAACAAACAGGGAAAGCCTGTGGCTGCAGAAGTTGTCTTTGGAAAGTGACATCTGAGTTCATTTTCCCTAACAAGGATGCTGTGGTACCTACTAGCAAGAAGATTAACGGGAAAAAGAACTCTAAAAGGACCCTAAAAGGTGACAATCACACCCAACACACACTGACCACACTCTACAAAGCCACCTCATTCTCAAGGCCACCAGTGCTCAGGGCCTGGCATCCAGAAATACTGAAAAGCAGTTCTTCATTTCAGATGAAACCTGAAGAAATGAGACCACAAACTTTGAAGAGTCAGGTCTTGGGGCCTGCCCTGTCATTTTCTTCACAAACCCATGTTTCAGAGTCCAGCATCACTTCAGGACTTGTGTGCCTCGGGTTTTTATTGTCACAGCTTAATCTCGCTGTTCCATTAGAGTGCAAGGCAAGTCTGATTTCCAGAGCAGTCCTGGAAGATTCCCAAATGGCTCTGCAGGCAGCAGGTGCCAGCACCAGCACAGCATCTGCAGAAGGACAGAGAGAGCCCTGCTCTGCCAGCCTGGGGACAGGGAGCAGTGTGTGAGGACAGCCCTGCCTCCTCTTCCTCACACCTCCTGCAACCTGGACCTGACCCACCCTGCCCAAAGCTCTCCCCCAGCTCTGCACAGAAACATCAGCAGCACAGACAATTAAACAGCAGCAGGTTTCACTTCTTCTAACGGGAGATGTTCTCTTCTCCTCCTCCCCAGCAGACCAGCTCAATTCAATGCATGTTACCTTTACACCATGCAAACGTTAATCCTTGCCAGGACTACAATGATTTCCTACTCACGGGCACTCCCCAGTTTAAAAGTCAAAACATGACTGTCAATTATCACCCTAAAATTGAGGGGAAGCCAAAAATAAAACCACGATTCTACCATGCATGGGTGCCACTGGGGAATGTATCTCAAAGCCTGTGTCCCTCTGCTCCAGTCTCCAGATGTGAATATGAGAACTTCTAATCCCATTTTTATTAAATAGAATCACTTCCCATCTCAATCACTGAGTGAAAATTATCACCTCAAGTCAGAAATCCTAGATGAGGCAAAATTCAACTTCCTACAACGCATATTTAAAGATCTCTTATAAAAGTAAGTGCTGAAAGCACCTACACCCTAAGTTCCATCAGCTGTACAAGAAAAAGCCCTCTGGGTTCAACAGATCTTTACCTTGACCCTCACCTTGTTTCACAGGTCTCCTGTGCACTCTTGAACACCTCCTGTGCTGTCACCATGAGATGCATTCTGACCTGAGCTGCTCCCTACCTTCCAAAGATAGTGTCGCTGATGAGGAAGTCTCGAGTATAATCACCCCCAACTAATCTAATCTAAGTCACTTTAGCACTGATTCGACAAGATTCACCAGCACAGTGCAGGATCCATCACTCCCATGTGAGACATGAGAAAACTGCAGAGGAAGGTACATCTCCCTGCAGGTGCAGGAAAGCCCATGGCAGGAGCAGCACCAGGAGCAGCCCGAGGTGTGCCTGTGTGAGCTGCTCAAGGGGAGCACCTGGCAGACACTGCTGGGGCTTCAGAGTGTAACAGCAAAAATAAGCCTATTTTCCCTGATGGTGACAAATATGAGTTTACTGTTGCTGCTGGAGTGCTAAAAGCAAAGCCAGTGATACTGAATAACTAGACAGAAATATCTGAATTATTTAGTAAACAGCGCAGAAGCACCAAACAAGCCAAAGCATGATCTGACCAAGAAAAGAACAAGGAAAAAAAAAACCAAACCCAAAAGCTATTAGTTTCCTACTGGAGAGGAGAAACAGCTGACGGCAGGATTAAGACAGCAGCCATGGGAGAGAGGAGGGCGAGACTGCATGGCCAGGGATGGTGACAAGCAGCACTGCTGCTTTTTGATTGCCAAATGCTACATTGGCTAAGCTGCAACATGAGATAACATCCCCAGACTTTTTTTCTTCTCTTAGACAATCTTTCTGAAACACTATCTGAAATCCTGAAGTATTCCTTGGCTAGTATCAGAAAGGAATGAACAATCCACATTTCAACCACTCCTTTTAATAATCCTGTAGAGAAAATCCTGACCGACTGATCACGGCTAATATTTCTTCCTCATTTAACTTCCAAAACTCTGTCTCCTGCAAATGACATTTTATTTATAGCAGTGGTATTTGCTGTATAACTGATTGGGGAAGGCTGTAAATGAGCATCATTGCATATATATGGAAAACAATGATAAAGCAGTCATCAAAAAGATACAGAACATTTAAATATTCAAATGAGGCAATCTGCATAACCCCCCCACCTGAATTTTAATTTTACAAAACTTATTTCATACCTTTGTGCCATAGATGATCTGTGCAAGCTACTTCTTTTCCACAGAAAAAATGGCACCTTTCACTTTGGATGTGTCCAAGCGATATTAATTTTAATTCTTGGAGTGAATGGTAAAGGAGACTTTGCCATAGGAGATCAGGCTATTTTCAAAGTCTAAGTGCTCAAGGCAAGAAGGCAAAGGTGAAGATGCTGATGAGCCACAGTAAGGTTGCAGTGGCAGTGAAATGCATCGAGGCTCCTCACCCAACTAAGCAAAATAAGGTTATAACTTGCAGCACTCTAAATTGGGAGTTAGCAAAATAGGAAGGAGAGAAAAAGTGCTGTGAGGTACGGGAGACAGACATCACAGCAAATCAGCCTTTAGAGTGAAGCAAGGACTTCCAAGGGAAAAAGAAGATCAACTTGTGAGGGACTCCGCAATGAAGCAGCTTTTACCAAGCAGGTCAAAAAGATTTAATCACAAACTGGAAGGTTAAATGAACACCTGGCAGCTCTGGAGCTGGGATCACCCAGAAAGCACTTTACTTAGAAAACACAAAGCCCAAACATATTGCTCTTCCAGCCTTACAGTGCTGGAAGTCAGAACTTTCAAAACCTGTACCTTGGCACTTCAGATGCTGCAAATGTAACAGGTAAGGGAGATCAGGAGCTTTTCTTATTCAAACCTTACTCTGAAACCTTGAGATTTTAAACACTTTTTCTTTCCATAGGCTTTTAAACATTATCTTACACATGTGTTCACTCAGTGATACCAGTTACTTTTTTAGCATTCTTGATTGTGGAGATTCACTACTGCCTTAGAAACAGCACTGCTCCATCCTTAGTGCTGCTTGGATTATAAAGGGCAAACAGCAGAATGTTCCTCAGACAACAAGATCACTTCCAGCACCACTCAATTCCCTGACCACAGACACATTAGATCATACTTATTTAAAGAAGTATCATGCCTGAAAAATTTAAATTTGATATGAAAAGCCTCAAGAAGGAAGGGGTGTTAAGCTCTTTGTCCTGGTACACGCACAGCTGGGGAGGGGGGAGCCAGGGAAAGAAGAGGGAAAAGAGGAGTCAGTAACAGCAATAACTGCAGTTCTACCCTCAGGATCAGAGAAACTAAGGGAGAAAGGAAGAGTAAACATCTAGAAAACAGCCAGTTGCTTCAGAAACAGGATTTCCTTCTTTAAACATTAACCAGTTAGCCCAGAGATTTTCATGAAGAAGTTGGGGACCAAACCACCAGCATTTCAGCAAAATACTCAGTAATTTATTTTACTGATCTACACCACAGTAGTGTAGCCAATCTCTTGTACATTTAAAATTCCTGCCCTGCAAGTCCAACTTATTTATACTTCAGGGTTACAGTGATTATTTCCTAGATTTAAAGAACATAGGAAAAAATTAAATCAAATTAAGATAAAAGATGTCTTTACAGGTCTCATTCTGTCAAACTCTTTGCAAAAATAAAGAACTAACTAAAAACTCTTGCTCTTCCTCACACAGTAGCCACCCCACGTCCATATAAGCAGTTTCTTTCATGAGTAGAAGCTTTTCTTCCCTTCAGCCAAACAAATCCATCACATCATCCTCTGTGATGTGAGAAAAGACTCTGAGAACAACGTCCCAAAGAGCTTATTCACTTTCTGCATCCATGAACTCTACAGCATTCATTACTACAATAAACACTGTAAATATTTCTCACCGCCTCCAGAATTGCCAGCTTTCAATGATTTTTACTCTTTTATCTTCTGCTTTCCACACTCTGTCTTCTCTATATCATGGTACAAAACTGCACAAACGCTGCTACCAAGATTACTGCATTGTTTAAATAGCAACCAAGCTAAATTCACTGATATTAATCACAAGTTCGTTCATTAAAATGTCAGTTACTGTGACAAAACTCAGTTACTGAGAAGAAAAAAAACTGACTGCCTGTTTCTAGCCTAAATTTGTTGCATGCACATGGCTTTATGCTGGTTTAGGGCAATCTTGGAGGCTGGGGATGAGCTCAGTGCCATTCCTGCTTCCAGCACTCAGAAAGGACAACTTCTGAAGGGGAGAAAGGGGGAAGAGACTTTGCCTCTTAGAATTCAGCATGAGAGAGAAAATTTGAACAAATGTAATTTTTTTAGAGCTGTCTTTTTCCTCTCCTAAATTTTATTTCAGTCCAGCACTCACAGACAGTTTAGATTTCTGGTGACTGAAGGCAAGTGAAAATCCAGAGCTGTCTCAGGCTTCTGATTCTAACCACCCCGACAAAAACAGGGGTGCATTGCAAAAACAGTGCAATTGCTTTGTTCACCTCCATACCTGGATTCAGTGAAGAAATGGTGCAAATCACACTGACCCTCCATCTGCACCACAAAAATCTTCCACAAGCACCATGCTTTCACAAACAAGTGAGCAAAAATCAAAGCACTAACAGTAAATGTCCAAATAAGTTCTTGCCTCAACATGTGCTATGAGAACCTTTGATGTTAAAGAAAGAGGAGGAAGCTAAAAGAAGAGGTCAGGGTTTTCAGCTCCTCAGGGCTCAGCCTCAGCATGGAACAAAGAAATGTATCTCAAAACGTTTGTTTCCAGGTTGCACCATTTACATGTTTTTAAAAGACTTGTGAACATTCTTTATAATTTGGCTGTAATTCCACTCATAACTACACAAAGTAAGGCTGCACTGCTCTGAAGAAGGTATCTCCACACCCACTCATTCAACTCTATCCCACACTAAACTTTCCACTGGAACAAAGCAAAGCCAACGAGCAGACCATGTCTAGGCTAAACCCTTATTTATAAGATTTATAAACAGCTACTACCCCCTTCATCTTCCTGATCAGGTACAGTATTCAATTCTAACTGTAGAGATGAATGAAACTCCCAATCTTCAGTTATTTATAACCCTGTCAGTGTCCCATCATCCTGGCTGTCACACAGAGTGCTGTGACTTCACAGGATGATGGAGCAGCAGCTCCATTCCGATGGAGCACAGGAAATATCCAAGCACAGACCACAAACAATGGAGCTCAGGAAAGAAAATGTTCACTTTCTAGATTCACCTGAACTCCCCCAAGCTCTCCAGCAGGCATTACCTGGCAGCATCAGCACTGGCAGCATTCAGTGACTGTGTTTTTGCTGAGAAGGGCTGTGCAGCAGAGGCTCAAGCACCAGCTCATCCTGCAGCCACGGAGCAGGGCTCGCTCAGGTGGCTGCCACAGAGCACCACAGCAGCCTGGCACTGTTCTGTGGCTCTCACATTTTGGAAATCTGCCCAGGCATCATGCCAGGAGAAGCCATGGGAAGACAGCTCTGTCATCTAGGATTTGGCTGATCAATGCAGCTTGATTTCAGAGCTACAGAGCAGCTTTCAGGGAGTTTTGAAACACAAAAAGGAGTCTGGATCACACTTCCAAGTTAACTGCATTTACAGCAGCAACTGATTTCTTTGATTATCAGTCACAAATAATGTTTGGGAAGCCTTGAAACCCTTTTACCTGTCTCCTGTCAATGCCTTCCACCCACCAGAGCATCACCCACTCGCTCCACAGGTTCTGTGCTATGAACAGAAGAGCAGTGCTCCTACAGCTCTAGAGATTTACACACCACAGTCCTCAAAAATATCTATTCACAACCAGCATAAGGGAATTCAGCCTTGTTATACAAGTTAATTGTTGATATTTAACAAGCTCGACAGATTAACTGGATAGTTGTACACACAAAGTTGACCCGTTTTTTTTTTTTTTAATTATATTTTAGTTACCCTAAGGAAAAAACTCCATGGTGCACTTTCACTTTTTTAATCCAAGAACTTGCAGAACTGAGACACATCTATGGGATCAATCTCCCTAAAGCTGGTTCTGATGAGAGAACCATTATATCCAGATTGTCTGAAATAAGCACAGCCACACAGAGATTCTCATTTATCAGCTATGTATCACTATGCCATTTCACTATGCATTAAATAAGCTGTCCACCACAAGCTAAAAAATAATAAGAAAATAAAAGCCCACCTTCTCTCAGTTAGAAAAAGAGCCACAGGAAACACAAGCATACAGTGACCAAAAAAAAAAACAAACCAAGAAACCACAAGATTTCTATATAGATGTTGTTACCTCTGTTTCCCTGATCCCAGCAGTACTGCCAAGGACTTAGAGGGACCATGTCCATCAGCATTCACCAGTGCTTGATTAATTGCTCCTGACCAGTTTCTCACTCAGTGCTGAACATGAGCTGACCTTATCTGTGCTGATATTTGAAGTACACACAACTGTAACCAACATTTAGGCATGTTATATAAACTAACTCAACCAGCCTAAGTAACATGGCTTGCACATCATTGCATGGATTCCTCCCACACTGCAATCCGAGGAAGGAACCCTCTCTATCCACCCCCCTGGGTGACCAGGAGATGCAGTTTTCCCAGGCAAGTTCCAGCATTACCCTCCATGTGCATCCTTTATCAGTTAATGGAAGGCCAAGCACATGGGGAACTTCATTGTTTTAGTCTGCCAAGGAAGTCTACAGGCAGACCAGCAGTAAATGAAATAAGCACCTATTATTGCACCAACACTGAACCTGTGTATTTTAGAGAAGACTGAAGCTATTTTACTCAATAGCAGCTGTGTTTATAGCAGAGTCTGGTACTTCTGAAACTCAAGTGAACTTATATTGGACAGTAACTGTGCTGGTTCCAAGGGAAAAAAGCCTGGTAAGAGGAGAAACATGCTTCAGCTTCTCATGAAATGAGAAATTCTTACTTTAGCAGCTGCTTTTAAAGGTACAACTTCATTTACCATGGATCAGGAATACAAACTGAACCCCAAGTCTAGCAAAAACAGTTGCTTCACTTATACATTTACATATGTTTCATTTACTTATATGTGAAAAATCATCTGTGCTCACCAGGTCAAAATTTTAAGGCACACAAATACATTTTAATCAATAGGAAAGCCAGCTTACAGTTTAGACTCTCAGTTGCATCCATCAGTCACTGTCAAGAACACAGCACCTGTACTCCAGCTTTCTTCAATGAAAAAAAAAACCCATTGTCAAGATAATTTAGTGTTACTTATTAATGATTTAGGTGAGTGGATATATCTTCCTTTCTTCTCTTAGCACTCACTGAACAGAATGGGAAATAATACTTTTATCTACAACTACTAAAAACCTCAGACATCCATCCTGCACAATGCAGTCAGCTGGACCAGATCTGTGAAACTCATTGCTTAGAAGAGGAACTATCTCCTTGCTTTAACCTGAAAGGCATTGTTTATGTTATAATGAGGATGCCAGATCCATCACAAGAGTACCACCACAGAGCCAACTCCCCAGGTGGGGAATGCCAGCAGCCTTTGAGCATCATCTGTGAACCCTCTGCTTCGGCTAAGCAGAAAAACCACTTGGCACAGCAATGGCACAGACACAGCCAGCAGTGCCCTGAACCTGGCTCCTGGGACAAACAGCACCAGTTGTTAGACCTTAGAAAACTGACCCTTCAGTCTGGTCATGTCACTCCTTGCTCAGGATAATATAATGCCATTTTGTGGGTTTTACTCGATAGTTCTTCTTGGGCAACTGCTCTTTAATTTTAATTGAGGCTTACTCCATTTGCCTGTGGTTTATCTGGTTTGGACTGGTGGATAAAGATGATTTCCCCTGAGCTTAGAGTAACACAGGTAGAACAGATCTAAAGAGCAACAAATTCTAAGTTCAGAGGTCTCCATGCCCAGCACATCACGTTACCCTGCTGCCTCTAGAGTGCAGCAAGAGGACAGCTGCCTGCTGCTGCAGCTGAGCTCTGGAGAGGGGAATGTGACATTCCAACTTTCCTGCCATGCCCTGCATCCCTAGCACTCTTCTCCTCTAAAAGCAAGCCAATGAACCCCAGTGCACCAGTTTGTCTACCTATTCTTGGCTCTCTTCTAAGCCAGAGAAGACAAAATAACAGAAATTAGAAAGATCTGAAAGTGTTACATCTAAATACAGAGGGATACAAGCCTCCCACCCATAAAGGGGAAAACACAGTGAGAAAAATGAGGAAATATGGAATTTATGGCTGGCTTTTTCCTCAGGCTGGCTGTTTCCAGCTACTTCCACTGCTGTAAGGCTGATCAGAAAAGCTTTCCCAAGAGGCCACTGCCTTCACAGGAGGCAGCTGGGGATTAAAGATTTTAAAGCCAAATGCTGCTCAGGAGTTGAAGATAAAATTCAGAGCTGCTCTTAAGTTTCCTGCCCTCCCTGCTCCAGAGCCAGTTCATTATTGTCACCATGAACACAAATAAAACACAGCTAATTGTGGCAATGCCACCTCTATAGCAGCTTCCACTGCACTGATCCAGAGCCAGAGACAATGAGGAGCAGTCAGGAGGTGACATCCAGCACTGCCACACAACTGCCCAGGCAACACACAATCTCCTCATTCTTTTAATCAAAATTACTAAAAGTGCAGTAGGTTCTGGTTTTAGTTGTCACCGAGCACAGACAAGGTGGATTAGCTCAGCAATGCTGTGTGACATTGGGTGTGCTCTGGATTTGAGTGAACCCACACTGGCTCTCTGCCTCTCCTCTTAGTACCTTTTCATTTAATGCAAAACCCCAAGTTAATTTGTTCATAGCTGATGCATTTATAGTCAGTTCAGAGAGAGATCACATCATTGACATCTATTATGAAGAATCTGTAACTACCCAAAAGGCACATAAATGACAGTGTCTTTAGAAACATCCTGATCTTAAACAGGCACTTACCAAAAAACCCCCAAACAATTTTGTTATAGTGATTCTTAGTCATCACTGTAGCACAGCCTATAATACTTTGCTATGAAGAAATTGTGGGCAGAGGACACTCAAAATTAGCTTCCACAATTTATGCCAGCACCGATGTTAAAGACAATAATTGCAACAGGAATAAATAAAGTGGGAGTTAAGTTAAATGCCATGTGGGCTTATTAATTGATAATGTAACCAAATTAATCCACTATCAGTATCTAAAGAAAAACTACTGAAATCAAGAGCTCTTGGGGAGTTGTTATGAGGAAATGAGACATTTCGTTTAGTCTTCATTGCCACTTCAATGTTTTAGCAATATGGGATTCTAGGCTCACACTCCAGACATCCTGTTTTAAACACTAAAGCTGAAAATAACCTCCTACTTTACCAGCATGTGCTTTTTGTTCTCTGATGCACCAAGCTAAAGACTTAATATGGGAGTGTTGTCTGCAGACAGCAAAACAACACCAGGCAGCTTTTGAGGACCCTGCCTGATGTGACTCCTCACACTGCAAACTGCACAGGAAATCATCTGCTGGCAGGGTTGGGTGATGCCCCAGGTACATCCAACCCTTCACATCCAACCCCTACTTACCAGAGACTCAGACTCCTATTCCAAATTGCTGAACTATTGTATCAGGTGTCCCAAGAGGGGACAGGTGCCTCCCCCTGGTTTGTATTGTACCTCACAACAGCTTCCCTTTGTAACACAGAGCTGGAGAATTCAGCTCAGGTGTGCCAGGGCACGTGGGACCTGGTGATAATACCTGAAGTGATACTGCTGGACAAACACCACCATGTTTTGCAGTGCCAACTGCTTAGTAGTAACAATAATAAAAAACCCCCCACATACAAAAAACCCCACATTCTTGCAAAGAGGCAGTAATTAGGGTGATTTTTAAAAGGGAAAGCTAATAAAATTTTGAAAGTATCTCCATCTACAGAGCAGGTCCCCACAGCCAAAGCTAAACCAGACAGGTCAGTGCCACTGAGTGAATGAGCCCATGCAGAAGTCCCAGTAGCATGACATCATGATACGTGATGTCACACAGGAAACCAAAAAATTTAATCAAACCTTGGAGGAATTGCAGATCTCGGGTTGGTCAAAACAACCACATTTCAGCACAGCTTAAAACATGTGGAACATGTCAGCACTTCCCAGAAATCCACTATAGTTATTCACATCACACCTTCCTTATTCAAAATTTCTATCCAATTTTTCTATCTAAGCTCCAGGGAGCACTTATTCCAACAGCAACTCAGACTGCCCCCTCAGTTATTCAAAAGTATCAAGTTATAAACCTTAAAATGTTGACTAAATTATTAAAACATATTTATCAACAGCTTTGCCTTAGATATCAGATTAAACAAGACCTAATATCTAGCTTTTCACCTGTTCAGTGAAACACCTTTCAGCTTTATATACACAATAAAATGACAACATTGGAGAAACAGTAAATTTAGGAGGAGAACCACGCAACATCAAAAGAACAGGAAAATTCATGGTTAAGGAGAAACTGAAACCAAGTAAAGGGGAGACAGAAATTTTGCACAGCACACAAGTTTCCCCACACTCTTAAACAGTTGAAAAGGCCACCTGACATTTCTGTGGAGAGAGCTTGGATGGCTCAGGGGATTTGCAGGACACCAAAGCTCACCTAGAACTGCTCCCCAGTTTGACCAGTGTAAGAATCTCCCCAGTGCAGGTTGGGAGTGCTCCCTGCTGCTGTGTGAGCTGGGCTGGGCACAGATAGGGTGTGAGAGGAAACCTGGCATTAAATCAGCTCTGAGAGAGGCAGAGGCAGCCCCAGACTGGCAGCACAAAGACAGCACAAAGCTGGGAGGGCAAAAGCCACTGACAGTGTCTGTACAGTAACACAAAGCAAGGCAGGTACCACAGGGCAGTGACAACAGCCCACGTGCTCCCTGCATCCTTCATCCTGGCCAGAAATGGGCTCAACTTACAGGAAATCAACTCCTTTCTGCTCTGACTAGAAGAGACAAATAGGTTTGCTGCAATTACATACACAGAGCAATGACTGAAAAACTGCAACAGCCAAAACCAGGAATTTTTAAAAATGTTTTTTCTTTTCTGGTCTCTCAAAGAGAGAGATTTTTAAGATCAAAAGATTGTTATGGGAGGTCTTCAAGCAACAAAGAACAGGCAGCTATCAAAATGGATCATTACATTTTGTGTATTACATGCGCATTAAACCAAGGCCACCCCATTCCAGGCTGTCTCACTCTGGCAACCTGTTATTTCTGGGACATGCTGTTAACCTCCCCTTCCCCTGATCAAGACCCAAACTTTCCTCCAGCCACAGTATTCACTGTAACACTCTTCATCTTGTGCCCAAAATCATACTGATAGCATGAACAAGCAAACATGAACTCTCTGTTTTCCTCATGTCATTTCGTGTAATTCTTAAGGGTTTCTTGTATTTAGGTAGATACAATCTTGTTTCTATTCTAACACAATATTCTATTTCAGTTCTTAAAACCTGATAGGCAACCCACAAAAACACAGAAGGCACATTACACCTCTCATCTGCAACTCTGAACTAACTGCAAACTTTGCACTATTTTCATGACAGCACAAATTATTTCATCCTTTTTATTTATATAAAGTCTGCAAAGGCTTTAGCATCCTGCAGGGGAGAGTGTGGTAAGAGGAGAAAAGTGTAAATTAGTAAAGGCTTGGTTTTCCAATGTTAATCTATCTAGCATGAATACAGTGTCCACATTGAAGAGTTTTAGTCTAAGCTCAGTTTACTTTTCAAGTAACAGATAAATATATAATGAAAAATTATCAGCAAACATTAGTTACCAGTATAGCTTCCTACAGAGGATGTCAAAACTCTCTTTTTAGGCTTACAACGATTTATAATTATATTGTGATAAAATCAGGCAATACAGAGAAGTTTAAATAAAGTTCAAGCTAAAACAATCTTGCTACAAGTTCTTTGTTTACAGTTGATTGGTTATTGAAAGACACAGGATAACGAGTCAAAGATCAACTCTGCATTAGTGGATCTGCAGGAGAGTTAAAGCCATGACTTTGCAGTTTATTTTTTTTTCTTTTAAATTTTCCAAATTACCCTTCCTCCGTTTTTTGGGGGGGATGAACTAACCCTAGGCTCACTTTCTATTAACTTCCACTTGCTTCCCTGAAGCAAACTTTAGACAACAGAGTAAGAAGAAAATCCCACAAATTTGGGGACTCTCGTAACTTTGTATTTGTAGCATAAAAATTATTCAGCCTGTTGGCAGAGAAGATATTTTACGACCAAGTCAGCAAAGGCAGAGTTCTTATCTGCAAGAGCATCTACAGCCTGCAAACACATGGGAGTGCCTCGTGCATCTCCTTGTACATGGCTTGTGATGAATAAAAAACAAAACAAAACCACTGCTGAAAGCAAGTGTTGGCACGAGTGTACCCCCAGCACTGCAGTGACAATAATAATCAGACTTCAGAATTAGCAATCAAAACTGGGAAGATACAAAAGTGTGAAAAGTATGATAGAGTGTGGGTGACTTATTTATTAAAAATAATAAACCAAAAAATACCCTACTCATATAAAAGTGGCAATGGTAAAAAAGGCAAATTCCTGTTGTTGGGCAAGAGAGCCACCTGTGGGCATGCACAACTGCCCTGCATTTAATCAGTTCTGTAAATCGTTTGCTGCACCTCTTTGGCACCTACAGCAGGTGAAAACCACTGAGACCTGTAAGTCTTTGTGTGAGGACGCACCAGAAACATCTAGAATATATTTTCCCAACGTGACAGTATGCTATAGGAACTCCTAATACAATCCACAAAGACTTTCAACATTCAGATTACATGAGACCTGCTAAAAGCAGAAAAGTTTGCTATATATGTAATTTTAGAAGTCTCCACCTTTCCCTTGATGTGGTTCTCTACTGATACTCAAACTCCTCCCCAAGATATTTCATGGAATATTTGAAAGTGACTGTTACAGCCTCCAAGACCCAAACATCTACAGTGCAGTTGCATCATTAATTCAGTCCATCCCAAAAGTGGGTTTAGAAACCATAAAGATCATCCCTGCAATCCCAGCCCCATTCCCCAGCAACTCCAGCCCACTGCCAGCAGCTAATTATCAAACCCATCATAGATGAGGCTCCTCAAAGGACCACAGCCACTTAAAGGCATTTAAAAGCTGCTGTGAAACTTTTAATGCAAGACACGTTTGGCAAAGGCCAGTTTCAGGCTGAAGCCCAGAACTTCTCAGTCTGACAGAGCTGCCAGGAAACACGTCCTGAGGGAAGGATCAGAATCACACAGAGTGTTTCAATTCATGAAAAACACCAGGAACATGTTTAGGTTCCTCCATTTCTATCTCCCAGCAGATCAGCAGAAAACAAGCAAGCTCATCTCTTGCAGAAACAGGTTTTCCACTGACTTTTTCTGAAAGGATTGATTTTTTTTTTTAATAGATTCAAAATGCAAATACACTGGTTGCAGCCTGAATTCAGGAACCTGTTCTCTGAGCAGTGATTACACACTTGCTGTCTCCAGCTGAAAAGCATAGCTGTTTTTCAGTTCTGATTGGATATCTTCTAATTATTAGTTTTATCAAAGGAATGAAATTGATGGCACAAGCTATTTTTACAAAAGCAGACAAACAGGACATAAGGTATTCCAGGTAAAAGAGAGGCAAGAATGTTTTTTGGTCAAGACACCTCATAACAAAACTTATACTGTTTTTTCTCTTACATTAAGTTTACTCAAGCAATTTTTCTTTAAGCTTGCATACAATATTTAAGGAGAGAACAAGACATGCACATCAACTGCTATAAGAAATGCATACTTGCTTTACAATAATTCAGAATATTTCCTTAACACAAAAAAAATTTGCAGAAAATAATTTATGAAATAATGCCACTAATATTTTATCAAGCTATCAGCCTGAAGTATTAAATAATCCAAGGAAATGGTAATACTTAACTCTAGAGTACTGGGAAAGAGATGAGTTTCTGAATGGTATAAAGAGCAGAAGAGAAGAGCATTCAAAAGACATTCTGAAACCTCTTGACTGTCAAGTTCATGTTCAACCCTGATCCCTACACTCATCTTCATTCTTCTTTTGCCAGCTCCCTCCCACCTTTCCTTCCTCACAGCTTCTTCCTCTCCATCAAAGCAGGCATCAGCCCTGTTTGTGAAATCAAACCAGCTGCAGTTCCTGAAGGAATGAGGTCTGGAGATGGACAGCCTGTCAGCTCCCATCACTCCTGAACACCCACAGGTTCTCCTTTCTGACCCAGCTGCAGAGCAGGTCAGGGTGTGCGAGTCCCTCACCCTGCTAGAGACAGAACCAGAATATTTCTATCATCAAAGCCAGTCCTGACAAGGAAATGCTTTAACTCCAGCCAGGGAATGCCTCACTACCAAGAAGATAGGTGGTCTAACCCAAGTGCTGCCATTAGCATGAGACTAAGCTCTAATTAGCAGAGAAGCAGTGAGGCAGAGCAGATGTGTATTTACTACAACACCACATTAGCACAAAACTCCAGAGAGGTTTCTCCAGTTCCCAGACTAAAGTGTGACCTCGGCCTCTCTTGATACATCCTGGCAAAGATTTTAGGCACTGGAGTGGATCACTTCAGTGGGGATTGGACTCCAAACGCTCTGAAAATCCAGGTCCAAAGTGCTGAACTTTGGGAATCAAGGGCTGGATTGGATATAGGAGGGGAGAACGAGCTGTCTCTGTGCTTCCTCTGCTTCCTCCTGCTGCCTGAAGCCCTCGGGCTGACAGGACAACTGCTGGTAGCATGAGAAAAAAGGAGAAGCAGCACTTCATTTCAGCCCTTTTCTATTTTTATTTTTTTTCCCAAAGAAAGATTAGCAAGCAGCGAAGGAAAACTCTCCAGAAACTGCCTTAAGTAGAATGCTGGTGTGAAATCACATCAACAGACGTCATCCTTTTCACATCCCCTCAAAAGTGTTTCCCCCAGGAAACTAAATCAATAATCTTAAGCAAATAGCGACTGCACACACAAAGCAGACTGCTTTAAATATAACATGAAAAAGCACTGTTCATGTTGTTTTTAGGATTATATGTTTTAATTACACCCCTTCGCCCTCCTTCTTGCTTTGTAATTGAATTTTCTTTTATCTTTAGAAGGCTAACTTTATTCATAAGAGGCTGTGGATGGCAGAGTTCAATCCTTTCACTGCAGAGTCCCGAGGTCTCCCACTGCTTTCCAAGATTTTATTCACATTTTGTTTTAAAAGGGTTACAGCTCAGATTAGCAAATGGGTTTTTAATGGAAACACATGCATATCTGAGAAGGTGCATTGTAAGGATAACATACAAAAATTTCCCTTTTTATCTGAAGGTAACACTGAAATACCAACGTCCCAAGTTCCATCACAAGTCTCTTGGAAGAAGTCTGCTCAACCAGCAGATATTTACAGGACACACTATTCTATATGAAATTACAGATATGGGTAATGATCTTTACATCATTTTCATTCTGCCTGTGAGATCCAACAAATCTCACAAAGACAAGCTGGCTTGAATAGGCTGCCATCGTGTCAGCAATCCACGCTCCCGGCTGCCTTGGATGCCCTGGCACAACTTCTTGTGTGTGAAAAGAAAATCCCTCCCCAGCTATCATTACTGACCGAGCAGAACCCAGGCACTACTTCAGTTCCACTGCCAGTATATCTCTCAGCATCACATCCAAGCAGAAATAACAAGAGGCTAAAAGCACAGAAATACGGTTCCTTCTCACCTTACAGCCTGAATTACCTCATGCACTTTAGGTGTTAAAGTAGCACCTGAGCCTTTCAAGTGAAGTTTCATAACAGGCTGAGAAAACATCTCAGAGTAACAAGGCTTTAAATGTGGCACTTTAACTCCAGAAAACTGAGAAAAACATATACACTAGGCTGGCTATAATGCCAGTACAGGTCTTCTTGGATTGATTAATTCCAAGAGACTGCAGGCATCAACATAAATAATCATCATAAGTCCCTGCATATGATCTTGGAAACATCTTCACCCAAACATGATCTTCAAACCCTCTGACAAGGAGCTGAACAAACACCTATTTTCACTGCACCTCGTGAGCTGTGCCTGCACTATCCACTGAAATCCTGTTTTAAAAGCTTTGCTAAAGCTTTGTTTTCAGCTTTGTTAAAGCTCCTTTTGAGTCATCTACTGCTCCTTGCACACGCAAACTGTGATGGCAAAATGGAGCTTTCCTCTGGATCTTTTTCTCCTAAATAGAATTACTGTATCACGAGCTGTGCTAAATCATGGAATTCTCTCTCTCCAAGCAATGCCATAAAAATATGGCCTTGCCTTTTTTACTGCTCATTAACTGATGTGCTCCCTTCTCATTCCTCCCTTCAAAAAGTACTGAAAGCTTAAAAAGAGAGGAAGGAAAAAAATAAAGAAGAAGAAAAGAAAGACAACAGCTTTCAACTACACATTTTGAATCACAACAACATTAACAGGCCTCAAGGCCTAAGAAGAGTTAAAGCACAGGGTTTTAGTAAAGAGCTCACAGGAAGGGATGATGCTCTTATTACCCCAACATCAGGAATGGTAAAATTACAAGAAAATCTGTTCTCATTGTAAGATTTTTTTTTTCCTCATGTCTGTTCATACAGAGAGAAAAACAAGACTTGAGCCTAAGGGCTCAAAAGACAGAGTGCAACTGAAAAAGATTTCTCTGTTTTTGGAGTACAATTTCCAAGCTTGATCCTGACAACACTGGAGCATTTATACTGTCATAAAGTGTTTTCAAATTCATATTTCCCCCCCTCCCAAATTATTTTTGCAGCCCTTTCACTGCAAAGTTCAGTATGTATTCTTTCAGTCATCACTGTGCTGTCACATGTAACCTTGTTTCATTAATACATACAAAAGAGAGATAATACTCTTCTATTCAAGTTCCACTTCAACTTTTGAATCATTAGTTGTGATCATTAAATCAGAATTTTAATTCTGTAGCAGGATGTAATAAAAACTGTGCCTCAAAAAAAAAAAATCCCCAAAGGATATCTTTGTCCTGAAAACACTACCTTAGAAAGTTATTTTATGACGTGTCCTGCATTTTCTTCCCCTGTGTCAATATTCTGCATCTAAGTGTAGCCCATGGAAGTTCTTTAGAGCTAAAGCCACTAGAAATACCTGTATGTATTAGAATCACATGCCTCTGCTGTGACATTCAATTCTAAATATACTCTTGATTAAATGGAAAAGAAAACAGTTTGCCTGGTTGTGTTTGAAAAACACATCTCTGTTGACAGCCCGGGTCTGGTTTGATTTTTTTTCCCTATAGAAATGGAGCTGCTAGAAAACATTAAGTGGCAAGTGCAGCACTGGATGCAAATTACACCATCTCCACTTAAGTGCTGCCCTCAGCAGCAACTGGAAATTGCACAGCCCAGCACTGCCACAATCGCTCCAGGAGCAACAGGGATGTAAAAAAATGAATTATCAGATCTCTATGCAAAGCAAGAACATCAATTGAGTGAAGAACTGGCCTAGAAAAACACTCCCTTAAAAGCTTTCCAAAGCTGAGGTCAACATCTCTGCAACATCTTAACTTTAATTCTCAGTAAGGTACTTTGTTAGCCTTTATGGTTACAAAAAGGGTCTTCTAAACACAAAAGATTAAAAGCTTGTTCTCTGATATGAAGGCTGGGCACACCCAGAAGAAGTGAATGGCCACAAAATGAACAGAAAACTGCTAAGGTACAGAGAAAGAGTGAATAGATTTTTCTAAAGGCGGCAGAAAAACACTCATTAACAGCAAAATGAAATAACTTTTCTTAGTTCAACAATCTCCAATGTACTTATTGCCTCATACCAAAGTAAATCACGGGGAATGCAAATCCTTTGGATTGTGGCATATTCCCATACAATAGGGATTAAATGTAAAATACATTTTCTCTTGTGCCCATCACACAAGTGTGGCCACAAGGCACCGTGGAGCTGCCACAAGGAGACTGATTTGATCCTGTTCCTCCAGACCAGGGATGTTCATTTTGTCCTTTTCCAAACTGAAGCACCCACTGATCTACTCCCATCACAGACCTTGGTGTCTGGGAATACAGATCTGAGTTACCAGTATTTCAAAAGCGTCACAGCCTGGGAACTTCAGAACAATGTTTTTTTTAAGTGTTGAAAATATCAGTGTTAAATTCCATGCCATATGGTGCACAGCAGATCTAGTCAAAGATCACTAAATGGTAAAACTTCATTAAATGAAGGTAATTCATCAACTAATTCGTCAAGAAGTAAGAGTTGTAGAAAGCAGATGATACAATCTGGGCATTAAGGCCAAACCCAAGGCCAGTGATCACCACAGGTTGGAGGGTGAACTCATCCAATGAGACTTGAAATATTGTGGAGCTCATTCTAGAACATCTCAAAAGGCTGATTATAAAGACATGAGACAATGACAGAAAGAAAAAGCAGTTGTTCACAATACAAGGAGGACTAATGACTGTACTGTGTCCTGCTTTTCAAGGGAAGCACACAAACATAAGGTGAGTGCAAAGCTTTAAGACAATACAGAACCATTCAAGAGATAAAAAATAAATGCAGTTTGCCTGCAGAAGGATAATAGCAGATGAAATTAAAGGCAAGATAATAAGACACAGAAAAAGAAATAACCTCACCTATACAATGCAATCTAAATTAGCTACTGCACCTCAGAATTTTGAAACTGTTACAAGTAATTCACTTGGAACATCAATTTCATACTCATTAAGAGCCCTGAGGAATGGAGAAGAAAACAACAAACATTGTACTACAATTCTAGAAATCCAGAGCCCCTTGAGATAGCCCGCAATGCTCGTGTCAAACAGCCATTGAAACACTGGAAGATGCACAAAAAAAAAAAAGGTAAGAAAGAGCATCAGAGACTTTATATAGTTCTATACTAATAGGGATGGATGTATAGTCAGTTTTTCAGCAAAGAAAAGAAACACAAACAACGAGAAAGAGCATCCCTGTGCAGCACTGCACACACAAGCTACAGACAGGCTTCAGCATCTTCTGTACAACACAAGAGGTTTCCTTCTTTGAGCTGAACAGTGCAACTATGGGAGAGCACAAGAGCCGTGCAAAATCAAAACCAGCATCAAAAAGAAGTACAAGGAAAGGTTATTCCCTGTTTCTCCTGCCACAAGAACCAGAAAACACAGACTGAGCACCTTTTCACATGGCAGACAATAAACTGCAGACCCATGACCACATGCTATGCTCCACTTCACTGCCCCTCCTCATTTCAAGAGATTTCTGAGGTAAGACACAGGACTAGGTGTCTGATCTGACACATTATGGCAATTTTTATGCTTATCCCAATTTCAGCTAGACTTGAAGACACTCTTCCTCCAGCAAGGCAAAGGAACATCCCAGCCATGCCCAAGAGCCACCACAGTGGTATTTTTGTTTCAAATTTTTGTTTCAGATCTCTGTGCTAAGGTAGATTCTCAGAAGGGTTAATTTTACACACTGGAGTGGATTTTGCCATGCTGTTTGTCAGATGCAATAAGGTGAGGCAGATAATGAAGAAACCATACGCCATCAGTCTTTGAAACCCAAAAAACACTGCTTCATTCAGAGACTCGTCCAGCCCGACCACTGCAACCACTGTGACCCAGCTTTCTAAAACCACACCTCTTCAGAAGCCTCAATGCTGCTATTTTTCTATAAATATGCCTTCAGTAATTGATAGGAAGTTCTTATTTTTTTTCTGCAATATTATCTACACTCACATTAGCATGTAAGAATGATCAAGACTAACAAAGTGTATTTTGATGTCATTATCTACATCACAGCACAAAAGGAAAGCATTTATATATATTGCTTTAAATAAAAGCATACTAAACTGTGCAATACTGCTTTCTTAATAATCTAAAATAAGCTCCCAGTAAGATGCAACCACTGTTTGGAAACAAAATATAAATGCAAAAGATTAAACCTGACTATTGAAATAAAAACTTAGATTTACTATGAAAAGGTAATTTCAGCACTTCTTATTGGATAATCTTAAGAATTATAATTTTTGTCAAATTGCTTTTAGATGGAAATTGAACTTCAATTAGAAATAGAAACTGCACTTCCATTTTACTTGGATAATGAGTATTCTTACTTTAAAAGCATATAGAGAGAAGGCAGAAAGAAAGAAAACAATATTCTGGTATTCATTAAGTAAGAACATAGAGTTAAACCAAGAAACATTAACTTCAGTTTAAAAATTTGTGACTTTTATTGTCACCTTGCTCTTCCAGCTGTTACTCTGCTGGGTTGTTGTTTTTTTTTTTGTATGAAGACCAGAAGAAGAAACAACCTTCCCTGATTCTTCAGTTTCCAGTCATTCTCTCTTTCTTACATAAGATGAACCAGTAAAAAAATCAAAAGCAGACAAAGCAGCTGTTGGACACACTCCCTCTACACTTGCAGTGAGGCTAGAATATCTAGAGCTGGCTTATTTTCAAAACAAACTGGACCCATGTGCTTCAACAAACCACTTCCTTAAATACATCGGTTTTCATTAAGGGGAGCGATAAAATACATGTTTAAATTTGCTAAGGAACAAGTTCAAAATGTAAGATTTGGCCACAAGAAAAAGGGGAATTCAAAATTAAGCTCCCTCTCCCTCCCTAAAATCCATTTTAAAAGTTTAACAAATAACTTATGATATAAAATAATCACATTAAAAAGAAGACTTTTGCTCTTGGCCACTGGAATAAAAAGCCTCACAGCTAAATTGATTGGATTTTGTTTTGCAAAAAGAGGAGAAAAACTTCCCGGGAAGATTTCCCTATGCCCGTGCCCATGGCCACATTAATTTAAAAGGAGTTGATTAGCTCGGTTCAATTGGCCAATTAGTGCTATATCTGTAACACTTGTGACTGATCCTGTGCTTGCATTATTTCTTAGGGCCATTAGTTTAACCCCCATGGTAACACTTTAAAGAGCAATGAGCAGAGTTAATCCTGGAAGGAATCACTGCCACCTTCAATAATTTCTTTTTTAGGATGTGCATTCTGTGAGTTTTGCTGGCCCAACTGCAAGGAAGCATCTTGGTGTTTTTTCCCCTACCTGTCTGCTTGGCATTCCCTTCCTGGACATTTCTTTGGGAATTTAATGACAGGCCCTGTAATTTATTGAAAACACAATTTGAACAATTTAGTGCTTAACACCTAATGGGGACATGTTTGGATCTTGACATTAGGAAGAAATAAATACTAATATTTATATATATGTGAAGGAAAGCCTCTGTCTACAATGTATACACCTTCACCAGCATTTTTTCCATACTGCTGTAAAACACCACAGCTTTTTCAGCACCATGCCCAAATTCAGAGTTATTGGGCACTAAAGCCAGTGTTGGCCTCCTTTCAAAAGATGCTTTGACATGAAAGATGCTCTCAAAAACCCACTGCGGTTTCAGACAAGGCTTTACAGTAGAATGGAGTTCCACAGTTCTTATGTTTTAATTTTTTTTAGATTTTTTTTTTATGATTTCAAGACAAATAACTTTCTTTTTTTAAACCAGAGGCCATGGCTCCCTGTGCAGAGAGCAAAGTGCATGCCTGAGCTGCAAACGTGCACGTTACTATAGCTCCCAAGGAGGTAGGGAATCCTAAATGGATTTCTTTCAGTCAGGCAACAAAAAATATACCAAATAGTAATAAAAAAAATGTGTCCATTTGTATGTATTTTCCCAGGTCAAGAGATCATGAAAAAGATAAGAAATGCCAGAGCATCACTTGCTCCAGTACAGAGAGGTGAGACACCCACAGGACTCACAGAGCCATTTGTAATAAATGTGCACCCAGCATCAGAGGGGAAGTGCCTCCACTTCCTGACTTGATTGGTTTCTCCTGGAAACAATGACAAATCTGAAGGTGCTATTTATGGTTTTCTGTCACCCATTGCCAGAAGAAATAGTGACTACAGCCTCTAAATACATCAAGACAGAGTTCATCTTCTCCAATCCACTTGATATCTACTTCAGGATCACTGCTGCAGTCCCTCACATCCTTGAAAAGGATTAAGTGACAAACAGTAAAACCTTGCAGGGTTCCTCACCACCATCATTATTTTCAACCAATGACCCAATTCTGCAAGACAGAACACCTCTTGAGATATGCTGAGAGCCCTCAACTCCAATCAGCCAAAATGGGAGAGGAGGTTGCTCAGCCCTGCATCATTTACTCTTAGGAAAAAAAAAATCCAAGATACATCTCTTCTCTCACTGATCAGTACTCTCAGAGAATCTCAAAGCTGGTTTAATAGCTGCATCATTTTTATATAACATCACATTCCACTAATCTTCTTCCCAACTCATCTGTTTGAAGAAAGAGATCATCTCTGTAGTGAACAAGAGTGTCCTCAAGTGTAACAGCAAATAAACCAGTGTAAATGAAGTGCCACAGCAATATAAACAATGACCTTGAAAACCAGCAAGCTGCTGCTCAGGATGACTCTAGGGACAATAATCACATTTTAAATGTCCACATAATCTGAACAAATTGCTAAGATTACCTCTGTAGCTACAACTCACCTGCACTGTAGGTAAAAGCATCCACAACCTGTCTGTGTGCCAAATCCCAGTGGGTGGAAAAAAACCAAAACAAAATATATGGCTGTCACCAACTTTAAGTGAAAGGAAAACTCTTACTTGTGCATTATTTAGCACAAGTAATCCATGCAGCAAAAGGCTTGTGTCACTTAAGACTGCTCTGTCTTATATATATAAAAAAAGGGTGCTTAAAAGAGCAGAAATCCCAGTGCTAGAGTGAGGCATTATAGAGGAGATGGTTGTTCCACTGCAAACCTCATTGAAGCCCTTCTTACTTCAGGTTTTAATATCATTGCATACCTGGTTGTTCTAGGAAATAAGGCTCATTAGATTAGCATGGAATACCTGCATGTGTGCAGCTTTTTGGCTCTCCTCTCATGACTCTTCCCCAAAACAAGTCAACAGAACACGACTGAGAGTCTGGGGTTTCTATGGCACTGAGATGCAACAAGTGTTGTAGTAGGATGCTTCTTTTGACAGGGAAAATAAATCTAAACATCACTGTCTCCACTGAAAGAGGAACGGAGACATCCCAGACAATCCACAAAACATAAAGCAAGGGGAAAAGAGGAGGGGGAGACAGAGGGAGAAAGAGACCTTGGGACCTGGATGTCCCCACTCATGTGGCTCCCAGGCCTCCTTTATTTGCACAGTTCCCACATGAACACTCCTCAGTGGTGCCTGTGGGTCACAATCCAACACTCCCAAGCCAAACAAAGCAGAAAACTACCCCTGAAGAATTATGGCTTTCTATCTTCTAAGATTATTAAAGCATTCCCCTCCCACTCAGTAACTACCATGCAGCTTTGCATTACTTAAAATTCACTGATTTCCCAGAGACTTGGAGAGTCACCTGGAGAGTCCCAGCTGATAGGCACAATATCTTGTTCCAGCCTAAGCTCACACCCTCCTTTCTCACAGGGGAACTTTTAAACTATTCAAACATGTAATTCCCCTAAGAGATGCCCTATTAAGAATGCAGAGAAAAATTAATGTTTTAATGCTTTAATTCTACAGACTAGCCTTTACTAGAAACACTTAAAAAACCCACAATCTCACCCATAAATAGCAGCAAAAAATTATGATAATTGCTACTATGATTATTATTTTTATTATTATTACTACTACTATTACTACTATTATTATTATTACTACTATTATTATCCTGTGACCACCACCAATCCATAAAGATTGTCAGCAAAGTCTGGGAAGAAGGAGGAAAAATCAACACAGACACAAAGTGAACAGAAAACGTGTGTCTTGCATGCACTAAATCTAACTTTAAAAAATGTATTTATATTCTGTACCCTGGGAACCAAAACTATTTTAAAATCAAAAGAGCACTAATTAGCATCTCAATGCTTCTTTCATAGGTTTTATTAAAATAAAGAAAACTGCGTGCAGTGGAAAGAATTATGGATTAAAATCAGAAAAGCACATAATTACAATAAAATATCATTACACTGATGTCATGGCTTTAAAAATCATAACATACTAATATAAAATTAGGGAAAAAAATTACGCTCATTTTTTTACTTTTTCTGAACTTCAAGAATGTGAACTGCTAAATTTCCTTTTCAGGATCTCACACATTGACACAGTGTTTGCCTTCAGGACCATTTCAACAAGCACTTGAATCAAAACAAAAAAATCAACTCCTTCCTCTTTATTCTATCTCTTGACTTTTCAAATAAGAAAGCAATCCTGAGAGGGAGAACCCCAACCCCGACCTTAAAAGCTTTAAATAACACCCACTTCAAGTTTAAACATATGACCTAAAACTTGACAGCCACTTCCCAAAAGCAGAAGGAAAGTCAAAGTCAAGTCCACTACCAGCAGCAATGCTGATGCTCCAAGAGACCAAAACAAAGATGACACACAAAATCTGCTAATCATCAAGCAAGATGAGTCAGATGAACAACACAAAAGAAAGCCCTTATAGGTCCAGAAAACATTTGTAACTTGCACAGGCTACACTGTTTCAAGTCAATGACCAATGCACAAGACACCGATTTGCACACTCAAATAGTCAAGAAACCAAATCCCAAGACAATTCTGCAGCATTAAGGCTGCCATGTCATTATAGGAACAATAGATGTAATGCAAGCCCTGTGGTTTTAGGCACTGGAAGCTCTCTCCCCAAAATGCCCCTTGCTAAGCACCTCAAGGTTTAATTTTGCCATGCCCCTAAAGGACACTGTAGTGGACTTAACATGAATCATTTCACTGTCAGCGTGCTCATGTAATTAAGTTGCCACGTGCCTCAAGTGCATCAGTTGTAGGACAATTACTTAAGTCAAGTCAGCACCAAATGACTGTATTGATGTCTGCATCACTGCACGATGATCACAGCACTGCCAAACTTCACAAGTGGAAGCACAGCAATGACGTTAAGGCGAATCCCAAATACGGTGGATTCAAAAGGCAACCACGACAGAAAGACTGGTCTACAGTTGTCACTGGTCTGCCATGAAATAACAAAAAGACTCCCTAAAATGTGTTACCAAAACATTCTGTGGCACACGGGGTTTTTTGCAGTACTCATTAATATATCTTCCCCATGAGGCAGTGAAAGGGTTCCCAGAATATAAAGATCACACCATGCAAACTCTATCAGTCATTCGCATGTCAGCTCACACTTAATCCACCTTTTCCACACACCAATTGCTTCGGAGATTTGCCAGGTTTAAGAATCAGATAAGATAACTCAATACCAGCAAATTAATAGTAGAGGGGGAAAAAACCAGCAAAGGAAAACCCATACAGATCAATAAGTACAGAGATCTGCCACTGTTTCCCTGCTCTCTGCCTTGCACTGCTGTCTCCTGTGAGGAGTGTCAGCTCCAACATGATCCTGAGGTGTCCCCGGGTAAGTGCCTGGCAGGGACACACCAAACAATGGCAAAGCCATCCTCCCAACGCCACCCTGCCACCTCCTAACTATGAGCAATTTAAAAAGGCAGCGAGAGCAGCTTTATTTGGTTGCCTGTCTTGTCCATAAGCATCTTCACAACACAGGTTCTGGGGAGAAACAGATTTCATTCTTATCCCTCAATCACGGCAACAATTCACAAACCAAAGGCAAAAGAGGAAGTGGCTGAATCAAACGCAGGAAGGCCACTAAGTCTTCTCCCTAGAGATAATCTTTTAGATAGACAGATACTTTTAAACTTTTTTAAATTAAAAAATCCACATCAGTACCACCTACCACACAAGAAACCTAAGCTTTCAGTTAATTGATCTATTTTTATCTTCACATTGATTTACTTTATCCCAACAGTTGAGTATTTTGAAACAGTAATCACAGACCGCAGCCAGACTGGGAATCCATCCTGCTGGATGTTGGAGATGCTACAAGTTACAGCCCCACTCCTGGAGGAGTAAGACTACTTGTCATTAACAACTTTTCCTCTTACAAATCAGATGTTTCTGACCAGTTCACAGACACGGCAAACCTTAAGTAGGTTGCAACAACGATATTTCTGAAGTTACAAGGTGGGTTATCATTTTTTCCAATGTGAGTTTTGCGTGGTGCACCTCATATTCTGCCTCCCAGAACTGTTCGCTATGGTAACCTCCTGGGATAGTGACAGCAGCCAGCTCCCACGAAGGAAGGAAGGAACAGCAAAGAAACAGCAAGTTGGGCCTTTTCTTTTGCTGCAAAACCTCTCCCACCGGAATTCTGCTGTCAGAGTGGGTGAAACTGTCAGACACGAGGGTTACCATGTACAATGTCTTTATAATGGCAACAAGTTTCTCCAAAGGAGATATAATTGTTTCGCTAAAGCACGCATGTGACTGCGAAACAGGCATCACTGGCCTATTTCTCAATAAATAAGGCCCTTGCAGGACTGCAATAGCGAATGTAGTTACAAATTCAGAATTAACTGCGCGCGCTGTTTTTCTTCTCCTTTCATTATTTCCACTGTGTAGGGGGTGGGAGGGGGGCTGGTAGCAAGTTTGCAAAAGCCACAGACGGAAAACTTGCTCAGTCCTTCCGATACGGGCATTCCGCCCGCCCGCTTCCAGCCGGCGCTGCCCCGGCGGGAGCCCTCCCGCAGCCGCTGCCCCGGCGCCGCTCCCTCCCCGGCCCGAAGTTGGCGTCCCGGGGCATCCCCGGCGGCCGCCCGGGCAGTGTCACCGGCGCCCGATTTACGACTTC
>VWYP01016002.1:0-18681 GCA_013400435.1 Pycnonotus jocosus | reverse complement strand
ACCTGAGGGAATGGCCTGAATTTACATCAAGGGAGATTTAGATTGAATAGTAGAAAGGGTTTTTCACCCAGAGGGTGTTTAGGCACTGGAAAAGTTTCCCCAGGGAAGTGGTCACAGCAAAAGCCTGACAGAGTTCAAGTGTTTGGACAATGCTCTCAAGCACTTGGTGTGACTCTTGGGGATGGTGCTGTGCAGGGACAGGTGTTGAACTCTATGATTCTTGGGGGTTCCTTCCAACCCAGCTTACTCTGTCATTCTGTGATATATGATTCTAAATATATGTAGCAGGAAAGGGATTTGAGGTACACATGTGTAAGAACCAGAGAAAATTTTGGGTGCAATATGAATACAAATTGTATGGGTGAGTAATTTCAGTGAGGCAAATGAAAATTTAATTCGACTAATTTAGGTAACAACGTCTAATTTTCTTTTGCACTCCCAGTACAAATGCTATTTTCATCTCTTTGGTGGTTCATATCAGCTAATTCCTGCATAACTACAGTTGCTGACAGTGAGTAAAACATTGTCTTTGCTGTTACAAGTACTCTTTGAAGCCTACAGAGCAAGACCGGCATAGACTGTTAGTAATAATTGAAATTACCTTTCTGAAGGTAACTTATCTCATCCTAACACGCCTTATATTTCTGTCTGCTGTAATTTCCAATCTTGTCTCCCTTTCTGGATATACAAAGAAAGCCACAGTGAGAAAGTATAGAGGGCAGGATTCATTAAAAATTGTTTGAACACTGTGCAGAGGATGTGCTGGGAAAAACACACAAAATGCATATTGATTCACAATGTGTGTTGGGAGTGGGAAAGTGATGCATTTCAGAAGAAGCTTACTTTTGATTATTTAAAACATTACCTCTGTCTTTACTGACAAAAAAAAAATCTGTCTGAGTTATGTATTCCTACAGAAATATGAAGAATACTCTATATTTTTAAACAACTGTTAGAAACGGATTAGCAGGAATCTTATTAAATAAAGCATGATAACTCTTGTCTTTTCAGTTAGAGGGCAAAAAGCAAGGTTTTGGGAGGTTGTTTTGTTTAGTTTTTATGTGAGGCTGAAAATAGAATGCTCCTGTTAGAATGTATAATTAAAAGAAGAGGAATTACAACAGTTAGAAAAAATGGAGGAGCAAAGTAGGTGAGTAAGATACAAAATATGCTCCTGTACTTTTTTATGTTTCTAAGGAATATCTGTCTCTTTTGATCTCACTTTCTCTAATGCCATGAGAAATATTAAAAAAAAAATCACAGAAGGATAAAATTCAATTTATTATCCCAAATTAAGTGAGCATATTTTTCACTACGTCTCTGCTCTTTCATGCTTTCTGTGACCCTGCGAGTCTTTGTGCTCCAGGCAGAGTTTAACAGAATTTCAGGCAAAGAAGGGCCGGTGTTTTCCCTCCTGGCGCTGATCCTGGCTGGGTCTTTTGGACCATCAGGAAGAGTCCAACAAGAATAATGGAAATGAGCTAGGCTACTCTTTCTGACTACTATTGAATGGAGAATATCCACTACCACCATCATCTCATCATGGATATTTTTTCAATGTTTTTTGCTTCTGAAGGAGTACTTAGAACAAGTCACTGTAAAATTCTGTTATTTCCTCAAGCTCTTCAAACAATTTTTACATAATGAGAGGATACAGATGATTTGCACAGTACTGATTAATGGGAGACAGCTGACTATTTACAGATTTTGTTTGTTATTAATTATGTGCAGTTTTTATGATTAGATCATTATTTTAAACCAATTAAGTATCCCTTGATGGACTCCTGAGTTGTATCTAGTTATGATAATTGCTGAAAACATTCTTGTGAGATCGTTACAGCTCACTGTGATACACGTTTAGCTTTTTCTAAACATTGTGAAAAGAAAATAATTAACCCTTAGTCATATAAATATGCATATTAAAGACATTATGCTTCCAAAAAGTAAATTGGTAGTATGTCTAAATACTGGATGAAGATCTGAAGAAATAATCTAATTTGTCTTTGTGGACTGATTGCAACATATATCTGGTGAAATCACTTTCCTGGTTTAGAATAAGAGGCACTCTGGTCCTTGAAAAGTTATGGGACAGAGAACAAATGGACAGAGTTCCAGAATTATTTCCTTATGTTGGTATGCTTTTATTTAGAGATGTATACCTCATGAAAAATATTTTTAAGTGAGATGAGATTTACTAAGAGAGAGACTTACTCCAAGCTGCATGAACAAGCTTATGTGTATGAATAGTTCCTAAGCAGAGCCCTCTTGGACAACTCATTGGATATATGCTTTTATTTAGAGTCCTGTTTCCCTGCAGAGACTGCCTTTTGAACACAACATTCAGCTTTAAGGCTGTGACCTAATTTCAAACATATTATTATTAACCTTCTATATTTGGTTTCTCCCAAATGCATGTTAAAATGTTTTATTTCTGTGTTTTCAGTAGTATGCTTTAAGGGATACTGAATGGAAATGAGCAGTAGATAGTGTGACATTCCACCCTGAAGGGAAAGGGAGAACTCAGGATTGATAGATGCCCATAGTCAAAAAGAAACGACAAAAGTCAGAGAGTCCACAAATAGTTACAAAGTTTTATTAATACAGAATACACACAACATGGAAGTTGGTATAAGGTAGTCCCTTTTCTTACCCAAACAGTGGAATCTAACCCAAAGCAGTGGAATCTAAATAAGGAGTAGGGTGAAAGAAATGCAAGAGAGAGGAAAGAAGGAAGGGAGGGAAGAAGGAAGGATGGAAGGAAAGGGGGAAGGAGGGAAAGAAGGAGGGAAGGAGGGAAGGAGGGAAGGAGGGAAGGAAGGAAGGAAGGAAGGAAGGAAGGAAGGAAGGAAGGAAATTATAGCCTTTTGTTTTCCATTTGCATGGATGCATTTCATTTCATAATGTGCTGTGTAGAGTAGAATAATTTTGGAAGTGCAGAACTTCCCAAAACCAATGAGCCCATTCTGACTCCCAGAAGCAGAAATTAATTTAAATAATCTGTCACAGTATTAACATTAGTAATGCTTTCTTCTTCAGTGCTCTGAGAATTAAGTTGCTTGACTTTTGACTGTAACATGCAGTAAAGTAGGAAGAGTGTTGAAGGCAGTATGTATTTTTAGGCAATGAAAGTGTTGCGTCAGCAAGTCATGGTTGGAGGACCAATTCCCACAACACCATTTTAGTAGGTTTATTAATGGTTTTTCCTGGCCATCACTGTGCCTTTATCATGCAGTTTTGCCCCAGTTCTATACTCCTCCATTATCAAGAGCTAATTTAACCTCTTTTTTTATTTTTTTCAAAAAGAGAAAATTCAGTTTTGCCCCCTTAAGTTGAACAGAGTTACACTAATTCAGTTCATTCTCTGTTTTGTCTGGAAGATGTCAAGACAGAAGCAGTGGAAATAGTTTAGAAGATTTGTCATCATCATTCTCTTTCAGAATCCAACATCCCACAGCGTTGAAAATAGCAGTTTTGTATGTGAGGAGGAAAGGTACATTGCTCTCCCATAAACTCCTTTTTTTACCATATACTCACTGATACTTCAACTTCTTTCAGTGTAACTTCACTGGTGAATTCAGACCTATTGGTTTGTGAGCACTGTAACCAAAATATTCACAAGCAGATCCTTGCTCATTTTGTTTTCAGCTTATTTTGAGACCCTTCATTCTAAGGTGTTTTGGGAATGTATTTGCTGATCTAATTACACAGATATCTAATTACACAGATATGAAGAAGCTCAGAATAGCAAGTTCATTTATGGAAACATTGATACTCATACATTCGTCTCTGAAGAATGTCTCTCATCCCTAGAATAAAGTTTATTTTCTAATGTCATTTTCTGCCATAGAATTTTACTTGCAGAAAGTGTCCTATCATATTGATACTATATTATATCTTTTCTCACCAAAACTGGCTATTGTTATTCTCCACAGCACCATTGCAACAAAACCTACTGGGGGCAAGATGTTCAGTTCTTTTTATCTGTTTTTCTACTTTTCAGAAATTGTTTTCTGAAACATACTTTCTTAGTGTGCCGAGGCCTTTATGTCAGTGGCTTATAAGCAGAAAAAAAGTGATTTTGGTAGAAAGGGAAAGCCTTGACTTTATGTTCCTGTTTCTTGCCATGAATACTCTAAGGAAAATTTCCAATTCACTTGTGAATGGGAACAGTGCCCACGTAGCAGATGGCTATGAATGAAAGCATAGAGAAGACCATGTCCACACATTAAATACATTTACTGAGGGCAGATTTCCCAGGCTAAAATTTTGTGTATATGCAACTCTTGTGCCAAAGATTGGGAGGACATGTTGATATTAGTAATCTCCTAAAGAAGTCTGATTTGGAAAATTTAAAATATTCTTCTGCATACAAATGTGCATAAGAAGTCTTTCATGAAGACAAAGGTAACAATTTATTTTTTAAATGGGCTTAACAACAATTTTTAAATTTTATTTTTCAAACTGTACATGAAAATTTTAAATAAAATCAAAGAGAAGTAAATGTATCACCATTGAACAAAAGATGAATTATTAAATAAAATTAGAAAAGCTTTTATATGCATAAATTATCATCACATTAATAGCTGAAAGTGAGATACATTGATTCTCCAGAATTATTTTTTTTCTATTGAAAAACTATTTTATTATCAGATTCTACAAAGCTTATCTGTTTCACTATATTACTGTAGAGGAACTTCCTCACACAGATACAATTGCTGAATATCACCACTGACTTTCTTATGGGACACACTTATCATTGTCATTTATTTCATAATACCACTGTGTCTATTGATAAAATCAGCTATCATGTCCAGGGTAATCTGTTCTAGATATTTGTCCTTCAATTACATTTTTTGTATCTGCTACACATGATTGTATGATTCAAAATAAATGCAGATATTAAATCTACATAGGATCCTGGTCAAGTGAAATAATCAATAGATGGTCTTAACTTCAGTACAAGAAAAGTCATGGAAAATTGTTATAAAGTTTGAATGAGTACAGAATGTTGTTATTAAGGGGTTTGTTTTGTTGGTTTGGGGTGGGTTTTTTGTGTTTTTTGTTTGTTTTTTTATGAGTAGACTAGTGTCCGTACACTTTAAGCTACATGATAAGTATAGCTAGGATAATTAACTGAAAATTAATAGCTGGTTACTATTGCAGTCAAGGATATACACTGTTTGACTAACTGCATTATTGAAAGCATTATTAACATAATTTTAGTATTAGCACACATATAATAGAAATAAATATTCTCTACAACTTGATTTTTGTTAATCACCTGTTCTGTATCTTAGAACTTTTTCAACTTGTCTTGTGGCAATTTTTGAATATATACTTAAATATATTAAACATTGTTATTCAAAATATTAGATATTGAAGGCTGTAAGCCACTGGGAAAAAATGAAAATATGATGTTCATTTATTCCTTTGGGAAGAGGAGGCAGTGTTAGCTACTTTCTTATATACTATTATCCATCTTCACTCTTCTTTATACCAGTGTGAACATAATCTTTTGGGAAAATGGGGATTTCATTGCTTCTTTAAGTCTCATATTCTTTCAAACACTCAAGTAGTAATATAGACAGTCAAAAAAAGTTTAGTACCTGCCAGGAGATTATTATATAAATTATGGCAATCTGTAGGAGGCATTTTTTGAAAATCCCCTTCAAATCACAGTCCGGTTTTACTTTGAATTACAGAAAGATCTGCAAATATTCCATCAAACAAAACATTTAATTAAAGCTGGTTTTTGGGTCTGCTAAAAAGTCTCAGCAGAAATTGGCAGAATTCAGAAGCCATGTATGTGGGAATAAGGTGCTACCATCTGAGTAAATATGGTAAAATGTAAAGCATAGATACCTTAGACTATATTAAGGAATGCATTATTTGCTTTAAGATAGGGCTTTCCATAACCTTAATTGAGCTTTGATACTAAAAGAAAATGCTTGTTTGAATTTTGCAGAAAAGTCCATGGCATCTTGAAAGGTAGAAGAGATATGACTTCAGATACACAAAAGTTCCATTTTAGGCATGATGGAGAATCTCTGACTTAATTTTCAAATTTCTTCCCTTCTACTGCTTGCAATAACTGGTTTCATCCCCCCTCTCTCCTCCAGAAAATATTTGTTTTGAAAGGGTTTTGCCAATTGCTTTTTTTGGTTGTTTTTAATTACTAGCATCTGATTTTTACACAATGTGTGGTCTGGAATACAAAAGAATTATTTCACTTCAAGTAAGACTTCAACTGTTTACAAGCTATGTATATTATTTGTCCAATAGATTAGCCATATCTTCTTGTTCACGTTATTATGTTTACTCACAAATCTTTGTCTAGGCAGTGAATTAAAACATTGCTGTTTCTGATGCTAACAGTGTTCAACATTAATGAAATGAACAATGCTTAGTACAACTATTATAGCCTAAAGTAATTTGAATAATTGAATACCACTTTGTCTAGAGAAAACCATTTGTAACAGCACTTGCTTTTTCAAATGCAAGCAGAGTGAAAACTCCAAATGCTATGTTGATAAATGTTCTGTAAAACCTGCTGATCCCATTGCATATGTGTGGATAAAGCACCTCAACACTGATATTCTCTTAATATTATTTATAGCTGCAGCGAAAGCAAATGGTAAGCGCACTCAAGTGCACAGAATGTTAAGTGTATAAGATGGCAGCTTAAAAAGAGATCTATGTACTCAGAGGAGAAAGAGCCTTTAGGGTGTTCACAGCAGGAAGAACCCAAGAGAGCAGATGAAAGTAGGTGTTGAAATGACAGAACATTCCTTCTTTCCATTGAAGATGTTGAGAATTTAGTTCAAGGGATTGCAGTTTCAATCTACTCATTTTTCAGCTTTCTTTCTTTGACTTTTTCTGTGATTAGAAAGGATTACAATAAAATATTTAGTATAAAGAAGATGCAGATTAGGTAACCTGCCATAGTGACCTTGAGGATCTGATGAAAACTTCAGAAGAAATACCCAACAGAGAAGGAAAAAAAGAGCCAGTTATAAACTGGGGGGTAGAGAAATTCAAACCAGACAGAAACCTAGAGCATCTCTTTAAACAATACACTTAAACTAGAACATGACACTTTCATGCACGGCTAGTAAAATGTTAAAAATATAGGGAAAAATCTCTAATTGTATACCATATTTGTTATTGTATACAATGGCAAACAATAGCTATCACATCTGTTTGCCTGATGAAAACCAAGCTGAGTGACCCCCAGCTGAGTGGGGAATATGAGATGCCTGAGGAAAGGGCTGCCATCCAGAGGACATCGGATGAGCCCGAGAAGTTGGAAATCTCGTAAGGTTCCAGAAGGCCGAGTTTAAGGTGCTGCACCCAGGTCAAGGCAAACTGAACTCTTAATACAGGCTGGGGATGAACAGATGGAGAGCAGCACCACAGACACAGTCTTGCAGAGGTTGGGTGAGAAGCTGAACATGAGTTGGCCATGTGCACTCTCAGTCCAGAGAGCCAGCAGTATCCTGGGTTGTAGAAAACAAAGTGTGAACAACAGGAATAGGGAGGAGATTGTTCCTGTCTACTCTGCCCTCATGAGACCCCCACCTGGACTTCTGCATGCCTCTCTGGATATCCCCTCGCAGCAAGAGGGAGATATGCAGCTGCTGGAATGGGGCCAGAGGAGGGCCACAAAAACCATCACAAGGGGTGAGGCATCTCTCCTTGAGGACAGGCTGAGAAAGTTGGATTTTTTGACTTTATTGCAGCCTTTCAGTACCGAAAGAAAGGAAGACAGAGATAAACTTTTTAGCAATGCTGATTGTGACAAGGGTTATTTGTTTTAAATTAAAAGTAATTAGATTCAGACTAGATAGAAGGAAGAAATTTTTTATGATGAGGGTGATGAAACACTGGAATGGATTGTCCAGAAAGATGGTAGATGCTTCAACTCAGGAAATATCCACGGTCAACCTGATCTAGTTAGAGATGTCCCTGATCATGGTAGGAGGGTTGGACTAGACAACTTTTAAGGTCTCTTTCAGCCCAAACCGTGATTATTCTATGATAAAAGTAATCTCTCATACTCAATCAGCTTCTTTAACCACCTCAGTTTAACTGTGATGTGGCTTAGAAGTTCAATTTTATCTAATTTATCGCTTTAGCTGCTTGGATGTGTTACACTAGTTGTAGTATATTCTAGCTACTGTCACAAGACTTGCATCAGAACAAAGAGAAGAAAACTTCTCAGAATGGTTCTATTCTAAATATTTAAATTTATTCAAAGCATATTTAGACTCATTTAAGTGAATTTTTCCATTGGACATGTAAATTTTAGCATGATAATTGAAATGCCAGTATTTTTACAGTAGCATGCCAATAGAAATTCTCCTAGGCATTTTCAGAGATACTTCAAAATCATCATATCCCTTGTCTCACATTAGTCTTAATTTAAAAAAAAAAAAGTGTTTAGATAATATTATGCTTGCATTTTTTTTACTAAATTCATAATAAATGGAAAAGAAAACATGCATAAGAGAGATGTTTGAGGAAAGATTGATGTTTCTAGTTATGAGAAGAACACTTAAATTTACTTTTAGACCTTTTCTTCTGCTGACTAATGAAAAATTTGTGGGGAATAACCCAATCTTGCTGCTGTGTTATCATTTCAGAGCTGCTAGTGCGAATGTGTGGTACTGCCTTGTATCTGCCATAAAGAAAGAGTGAAGTTATTGTTCAACAAATGAACCGTTCTTCCAAGAATGTGTAATAATCACATTTTTTTAAAGTGTCCTAGAGTCCCAGATGATCTCCTCATGTGTATTTACTGTAAATTGGAATTTTTGTTATGGTTGGCATCTCAGATTTCCTATATCAGTCTGTTCAACACTGGCTGAACCCATTTCTGTCTGTTTTCAACCACACTAACAAATGTCATAAACTTGGTTGAAAAAGATGTTGCATGTCCTGAGAGTTCTCTCAATGTGTCTCTACATTGTACATTGTAACAGCAAAAACAGAATAATCACCCACGCTGCAGGGATCATGCAACTCAGCAGCAGGAAGAGGATATAATTTACTGAAAGGCAAGGAACAAAATTACCTGAAAATTGCTAAGGTTATATCTTACAAGCACAACAAGAAGAATGGAACATGGGGTTTGTTTTTCTTTGGTTTTTTTAATATATAATTTTATATAATTCAGTAGAGCAGTAAACTGTAAGACTAGGTTGGTAGCATTGAGTTAACAATTGGACTAAATCTTAAGGGTCTTTTCCAATCCAAATTATTCTATAAATCTAATAGATTGCTACAAATATAATTTTGTGCTAGAGGTTAATAAAAGCAGTAAAATTCTAGTGTTAAGTTAAGTTTGGGATGTCCCTGCTTACAAAAGTGATCAGATCTCAATGTTCTATTTAGTATGCACCCAGAGAATAAGGCTGGTCAGCAAAAGAATCCTCAGCCAAGTTAGTAGAGGAACAGTTGTCTCTTTTTGCCATATGGCTGCTGCAAGGGCTTAAAATGCAGAATGCCATGCTGTAGCAATTTCTTGGGTGCTTTATTTTTAATAAATAATAAGAATAAGAATAACAACAACAATATTTTTTATTATTATTATTATTTCACTGTCAAAACATTGGAGATTATGCATATGCAGATTATTCCAGTAATTTCTGAACTGCAGGTGTCAGGTCTTTGCCCTTGAGGAAATAGCAGCAAGTCACCTCCCTCCAGAAGTGACTTTGGTCATGCTCAGCTTGGTTACAGCTTAAGCTCTGTTTTACAGGGAATCTGTGTTATATATATACAGACAGGAGCATTATTGTTGAAGACATGAGAAATATGTACTGGCTTTGTTAACTGTTGTCAGTTAGAAGTGTCAAGGCAAAAGCCTTAAAAATATATGCAGTAACAGCTCTCAAGTCTAAGTAATAAAGGAGGGGATTTGCATTTTAGACTGTAATAAAGGAAGGACAAGAAGAAGAAAGAGAGGGACACCACTTACTGCTTTAAAAGACACTAGGGAAATCTGTTACTGGTTATTGACTGGAAGCAATGAAAAATTAAATGTGAATAGCCTTAAAAACTGCACTGTTACTTAAATTTGCCCAACAACCTATGTGAAAGAGCAGAACTTGAGAGGGAAAGAATAAAATAATCACAATGGTAAGGAGTGGAAACTGAGCAAAAACAGGTGTGTAGCAACAGAACAGACAAGTGAGATTCAGGCAAATGACAGAAGTAGAACACAGGACTAAAAATACTCATACCTGAATAGGTAAAAGTACAGAGTTATGTAAGAAACATTTGTATTTCTAAAGATGAATGGTAGCAGATCATAGTCAGAAAAAAACTGCATGGGTTACTTTTGAGAAACAAGATATGGTTGCTTTCTGCATTCCAGGTGTTTTGGATAATAGAAAAACATGCCTTCACATTACCACTATATATATGTGTGTATATATATATATATATATATATATATGTCTGTGTACATTTATGCATATGTATATGCACATATATGAGCATTTTTGCATGCATATGAGTTGGATATTGGTCCAAATCTGCTGTAAATTTTCATTTGTTGGGTATATATGTTGGCACTTTTAAAGTGACCACATTTGTTAATTGGCCATGATTTTATTTCATTCATTTACTTCTCTTTACTGTGTCCTTACTTTGGTTTAAGTTTTTTAGCATAATGAGTGACACAAAACCTGGGTTGTTTACAGTGAAGTTTAAATCATTCTTTTGAAGAGATCATGTGATGTAATGCTGAAAAAATTGAAGTTCATCCTGGAAGAGCTCTTTTTAATCTTAGATGTTTCTTCAGTTCCAAAATAGGACTCTACTGGTCCCTGCAGCCTGGTTTCCAACATTAAAGTGGCAGAAATTTAGGCAAATTTTTACTCTGTTTATTAGCCAGCGTCTCTGGGAATACACGTGTACTTCATGTGAGTTAATAGCTATGAGATTTATAAACTATGCCTGATTGTGGATCTTTTACAGACAGACAGTGGCTCAAATTAAGTCTAATGTGAACAACTGTGCAATAGCTGTATGCTTGATGGAGTTCTGCTGTGTAGAAGATATCTCCACTAGTGTCTGTGGAACTCAAATAAAGCTCTTGTATACTTAATCTCTATAGCAATGGTGACATTTCTAAACTGGTTAAGTTTTAGATCTTCAGACAGAAAGTTGTGCTGAGAGAGTTATTTTGTTTTGCAATGATCTTCATTCATAGTCATTAACACATTTTGTCAGAAAAGATGGATTTTTGGGACTAGTGTAATAATTGTATTTTTTTCCTGACTCTTGGCTCCCTATTGTAAGTTAATACAAAGAAATAATTTCTGCATGCAGATGTGTGTCATAACTTTCAACTGTTATTTGTTTTAAGTGGCTTTTCTGTTGAATGTATCGACTTTTCAGAACTTTATATTCTTCCAGTCTGTATAAGGCCTTCTACCTTTGCTGTTGTCTTAACTATCTTACCACTTTATGCTTTGTTCCTGACTTTCTTTTTCTGACTTGTTTTTTCCTCTGTTTTTGAAGAATTCAGAGGGGACTGATAGTCTTCTAATACAGAGTTAACAACCACCTTTACCACTATATTGTAAGAACATAATTCAGTGTGTTGCTTTTTTTTTCCCGTATAATGACTTTCAAATCTTGCATATAAAACACAATATTTTCTCTGCGAAAGAATTTATAGGGATTATATGGTCTACATAAAATGCTCTTTTGTCCACAAGAAAATTACTTTGGTGTCCTGTAGGGCAGTCAGGATGATTTCTGGCAATCTTTTATTTCTCCTTTGTGGCTTCTCACTGAGTAGATGCAGTCCACCATAAATGCATTTTCATCAGAGTCTGTTTGAGCATAGCAGTGTTGGAAGTAATAAGCACTAGGGTTTTCTAGCATATGAGTCAGTAAACACATAAACAGGTACAGATTTATGGCTCTGCACTTCAGAATATCACAGTGCTTGATATATAGTGCAGCCAACTTTATCTGAATGTCACAGAGGATAGTGAATATATCTGTATTACCAAGGTCATTTTTGAAGTAATTAATGGGTTGGGATTTCTTTTGTAACACAGTTTCAAATAACTTGATTTTTTTCTAATCACGGTTATTGACTATGGAATGGATGTCCTTGAAATATGTAAATTATCCTGGGAAATACATGCATACAGATATTAAGTGCAGTTTAATGTAGTTTAACCAGTGTAAAAGTTTTAGTGGGTAGCATTTCTTTTGGAGATATATTCACTCTTTAACAGGTTACACACATTATGTGTTTAAGTGTTTATTCACATTATAAGCATTTGTGAAGCCTTCTTTGGTCCAGTTAATGGAGGAACTCTGCTCTTAGTGGATTAAATATTTCAGTCTGCAAAATTGCCAACTCTCACTGTTCACAAGGTAACCACATTTTATCTCACCTTCACTACTCTCCATCTTACAGTTTTGCTGAGCATACATGAGGTACACATCATTATTTTGCAGTGCTTTGTTTTGTGCTGAAGAAACGTGCCATGACTGTAACAGCTAGAGCAGTAAACCAATACTTTTTTTTTCCTTTGCAAATGGGATTGATAAACTTAGAAAATATTCCAATAGCCTCATCTACATATCTACATTTTTCTTAAATGTAAAAGCAATCTTCTCAGTTATGTCTTACTTCTAGAATAAGAAGAAAAAACTGACTAATATTGTTTCTGATGAGTAAGCAAACCTTTTTCTGTTGCATATGTTGAGCTAAGATTGGAAGAGACACCTTTAATAAGCAGGCATTATTTTTAGCCTTCAATTTAGGCTGGCATGAAACTTAAATAGCACCTGTGGCTGTATAACAAATGTGGAAGTGAAGGGAAGATCCATCCTGGGATGGTCTGTGCTACATTCTGCACAGTTCTATTAGTCACATAAGAGAAGCCTGATAACAGCCCTTGCTCTCCAGAATTTTACTTAATGTTATTCTTTGTGATAAGTCTTTAGCTGCTCATGTGTCAAGTGAGTCCTTGCAAGATATTTTAGTTATGAACTCTTACTGTTCAATGTCTGGATATCCTGTGGTAGTCTGAGTTTGATTTGGAAATTTCAACAGAAATAAATCTTATTGGAAAAAAGATTATTCTGTTTCATTTAAACCTTAAGTAAACCTTGGATTTTGTAGAGTTAATTAGATTTCATTACTGTTGAATACATGCAAGGGAAGTTTTAGTGAATAACATAAGTGTAGAATTATCATCTCTTCTGGCCATTTTGCTTGGATCTCCTGGGGAAATTTCCTTAATGATATGTAATTTGCAAATTGTTTAACTTCAATGTCTTTTTCTTTTTTTTTTTTTTAGCAAATAATTCAAATGAATCTATGAAAATGTATTACCATATCATTATTTTTCTATTCACTGGGGATTCTGTCTGAACATAAGGAAAAGCTTATTTATTATGAAGGTGACCAAGTACTAGCGAAGGGTGACCAGAGAGGTTCTAGATTTTCCATCCTTGTAAACAACAAAAAGCGACTGGACATGATGCTAAGCAACCTTCTCCAAGTGAGTAAAATGGAGCAGAGGGTTGGACCAGATGACTTCCAGAGGTTCCTTCCAACCTAAACCATTCTCTGATTTCCTAATGTTTGAACTGTATAGGAAGGGGAATTGGTTGTCATGTTTGCATTACTTCAGTTTCTCAGTGGAAAATGTTTATGTTGCCATCATGCTTACACAAGAAATTTCCTGATTCAGATTTTGCAGTCCCTAGTAGAACTGCCTTTCAGGAACTCTGCATAATTTAACAAACTTGGCTGCAAATTAATTGAAGAAATTATGTATGGTGGAAGAGTTTGAGTTGTCTAACAATAAAATCTTTTCTGAAAGAATTTTTTTATTATATGGTCTTTTGTTTTCTACATTCTAAATAACAAACAGCTGCCTTAGCAAAACCTGTTCTCTTCCAGGAGCCTGCTTGTTTGCAAACCACATGTATTCAGCAGCTTTGTTTTCACTCTGTCTCCCACTCTTAAGCTGTAACTCAGACTAGAATTGAGTAGGGGGATTTGTACTCACTGTTATTCCCACTGGCACAGAAATAGTATGAGTGGGACTGTAGCTTCTGGTTAGGAGGGTGCAGCGGGATACCAGAAACGACATATCCTTGTCCATGGCAGGCAGTTTGGGTTACAAGCAGCTACCATCTTACAGGAAACTTCCATCTTTCTACTTTGACTTCTCTCAGTTTATCTCTGTATCATCCCCCCAACAGGTTATGTAGTGGCTTCTGGTCAGTCTTAACAGAGGAAACATATAGAAAGGAGGATGTCTTTGTGTGAAATGGTTAACAATATAGGGGTGGCTCCAGGTGGGTGCTGCAGCATCAGAATGAGCTGTCTTCTGTGGAGGCACCAAAGGCACTGAAGAACATCTAATTTCTTGCCACTGCCAAAGAGCCTGAGCACTAGTGCTGTATCTGACGTAATGAGGTTCAGCAGAAATACTGTGAGGGCTTAAATTTGTTCCATTCTCTCTCTGATTGCAAAGATTTCTTGAATTTTGGACATGGTGCTAAGAAGAGCTGGAAGACCAAATAACGCTTCATTATGTTGAAAGGCTCCACAGTCAGTAGTTAAAATGGGTACCACAAATCATGAATATTTCACTGATGGATTTGTATTTAAATAAACTATAGCAAATGACACACTTACATGAAGCTGTAAGTTCTCTGACTGATCACAGCAGTAGTGTCTAGTGCTTCCTTCCTCGTTGGAGTATCACCCAGACAATCAACTGCTGTAACCACTAAACTTAAACTCACTTGGGGGCAGAAGAAATCACAAGGTTGGATATCAGTCATTATAATTTGGACCACTTATGATCAATACACTGACATTTCCTGAGAACAGTTGTAACCATGAAGTTGTAGATTAGACAAGCCCAAAGACTGGCACATAATAAATACCAGGGTCATTTTTAACAGCAACTAAAGATTATGGCATGGATCGGATTAAGGGCAATTTGATTTTCTGCAAATCTTGTGTAGGAAAATTGCAGCATCTCAGTTTTGTCTCCACTTTTTCTTCTACTACCTCCCTAGACTCTTTTTCTCCATTTTGCAATTACACTTTTTTTCTCCCCCTTAGTTATCCAACTTTATTGTTTACCATTAAGATTCCTCAAAGCTGTTTTCTTGGGTATGCTGGCATTATATTATATGCTAATTGTTTTCACATGTTCATGATTTGATTGATTTCCTAACTTCATTTTATTTATAATGAGTAACTAAAGTTAGTACCTTCTGTAACTGGGTGTTGATATTAAAAAAAGTAAACTATCTAGTCACTTTAAAATTTTCGGGATAGGTCTGACTTCTTATATAAAAACAAGTAAAAACCAGTTGAGTATGCAAAGATAAAATTAGGACAGTATACTATCAAACTTAAAATAAACAAAGTAAATTGAATCAAAATTACACAGATTGGTAACAGCATTAGACTGCATTTGAATAAATTCCAGTAGACCAGATAATCAATTTTTAAGGGATAAATTACATATGGAGATTTTGCTGGTTAACTCCCTGCATCATGTTTTTTCTTCTCAAAATAAAAACTTTCTTTTTTCAATCTTGATGCCACTGGGCAGTCTACCTGTATGTCATCTGTATATAGCATGATCCAGTGAGAGCTAAAAAAATACTGTAATAAAAGAAACATTCAGGTAGCTTTCTGTTGATTGCAATCAAAATTAAGTGGTTCATCCAAATAAATAAAAAATGTAAATTAGAACTGATGGTACATATTAATGGTTTATCTGAGTGAATAACTCAGCGTTTTATGTCTGTCACAAATTAATACAGAGCATATTTGGAATTTCAATAATATAACAGAAATATTCAGAATTTTTTTTTTAATTGTAGACTTTATTGAGGCTTTTTTTGGAAAGATTTTAGTATATACATGAAAATTACAGAAAAGATTGTATCTTTTTAGGTTATGAAAATGCATAATAATTTTGTGTATTAACACTGTGTTATAGTAATTAATGGAAAGCAAATATATGCATACATATGAAAAAATAAAAAAAAATCAAGCCATCTAATAAGTAATTTTCCCATGAGTTGAACCAAAATGTCTTTTCTTCATTGAGTTAGGAGACCTTGAGAACAGAATTTTCCTTTCATGCACACATCAATCACTACTTAATTTATTGGTCTTATTTTTAGTAATCTCTTTCCAAAGGCAAAAAAAAAAAAAAAAAAAAAAAAAGGTTTTTTTCAATGTCTCTTCATATAAGCATTTTACATTTTAGTAGGGGCACATTTCTGGTTTTTATATTAATTTCTATTTTCTATTCGTATTGGTTGCAGAACAAGCAAGACATTAGGTAGTCACTCTCAGAATCACTGAAGTCAATACAAGTCAGTATTCTTGGATCAGGTTTCAATGTTTTGTTTCAGTTATTCCAGTTGTACAAAGTATTCTTTTACTTCTTACTTTTAATGGCTTTTCATTAAATGCAAGTAAGATTTAATGCACATATGTGTGTTGAAAAGGAAATAAATAAAATTCATCATCTGACAGTTCACTCTTATCCATATAGCAATCATACTAAAATGATTTAATACAAAATTATTTTGTGGCATTATGTTTAATAAATATAGGTCAGTTATTTATTTTTAGAAATTTAGTAAACTATTTCAGGTAAAGATCTGTTTGTTATAATTTTTCTTTGTTTATTCTTTTCTCCTAACATTTTTCTTCTTTCCTCAATGAAGAATCCTGTTTGGTATAGTTATTTCGGAATCTATAAGATTTCAGTTGGTTGCATTTTTCTCCAAGATAAACAGCAAGGATTTCTAGTAATCTTTGTCTCCTCACGAGACTTCTGAGTTCAAATTGTTTGGTTCTGGTAATCCCATGTTTCAGTGATGGGAACAGTCTAAAAAAAAAAGTAAGTGGAGGGTTTGGGGTTTTTTTTCTTTAAGTAAAAGAGAATATTGCCTTGAAATTTTTTTATTCTCTTTTTGTAAATGGAAATTTTTCTTATCGTAAATGGAAAATAACATTAAAATCTTTTTACTCTTTCTTTTCTTCAGCTAATTCTCTCCACTTTGTTTTCTTGATAGCTGGGCTATTTCTCTCTGGCAGCAAAGTAGTACTTGATTAAGTCAAAGAATGCTAAGCAAAGGCTTAGTTTAATTTTTTTTTTGATTTCTAAGATTAATTACCCTGTATTCCTCCAAAAGAATACCACATTCACTCAAAAGTTTCTGTTGGCATGGCTGTTTCATTTGTAAACTATGTGGATCGTGTTCAGTGTGATGTTTGTTGGATTGCTGAAAATGGTGATTTTTCTGTTAAAATATCCAGAAGCAAATTGGATGATTTGTGACTTTTAAATACTTTGACTAAAAAAAATCTTGACTAACTCTGTATTTTGTAACAATTGAGTGGCTCCTCAACAGTAATACAAATAAAAGCCTTAATTATTGTACCATTTTAACAAATAGTGTGTGCAGTGCTACCTATAGCTTTAAAATCCTCCTACTGGTTCTTATCACTGAATGAGGAAGAAGGCAGGATTCTTACAGTGTGATGAACCATTAGTTCAGGTATTGTGAATAACTCAGATACAGATTTTTTTTTTGGCAGATTTGACATCAGCTGACACTCAGGTTCCCCATCATCACCCTCAGCTAATGATGAATGAACAGATGTTATCTCTTTTTCTGTGCACTCAGGTTTGTTTTGTGTTTTGGACAGACCTAGTCCAAGTGCAAACCAATAGAGAGAAGTGAGCATTACAAACAGCAAACTTGCAAATATATGTGTTGTGCATGTTTATGCATAATTTTCCTCAATGATGATCTAAACTATATGTGGATGTAGGATTCATCTAAGACTTTGAGGAATCTGATAAGATTGTCTTTCTGTAACTCTGTTTATTTTACTGTTCTATATACTAATTTCAGTTCAATTGCCATGCCTGCTTCTTTTGAAATTCATAGAATGTACATCTGATCTACACACTGTTCAGGATTTTTGTGGGAGGATAATGAGTTGGCTCAGAGAATAGAGGTGTTAGATATTTATTCTGTGAGTGAGAGCAACTTTGTAATACTTTAAAACACATTCTTTACCCAAAAAATTAGGAATGGAGAATAGTGTCATCCTTCCCTTGTAAAAATGTACGTTGTCATTTTTTATTCTTAACAGGACCAAAGGTGCCTCTTTCTAGACTCAGTTACTTTCAAAAATTTGAAAATAACTTCTACCTGTAACTTCAACAATACATAAAGTGCCAATGTCTTAGAAAATTGTTGAGTACTTTATTAAGGCTGTCACAGCAATATTACTGCTCTAGCTGATCTCTTACTGTTGTTAACCCAGAGCGTGACATACTTCTCCCAGACCTTCATCCAGAGAAGTGCTTTACTTGAGATTTAGGGCTTTCAGATTTGAATTTTGAGATTGATTGGGACCCTCACTGTTCAGGGTCTGTACTGTTCTGGAGAGGCTAGAGTTCATCACGTTCCATCTTTTACAGCCTTTCAAGCATTTTCTGGTTTTATTCTCCTCCATTGTGTCTTGCCTAGGTCCACTGGTCAAGATCCAAAGAAAGAGACAGCTCTGCTTTCTCCAGTCTTATTTCAGAGGATCAATCTTTGCAGCTATACTCTCAAGCCTTGTCCTGTCACTACTTG
>VWYP01016001.1:189295-224377 GCA_013400435.1 Pycnonotus jocosus | reverse complement strand
CCCCCTTTTTCCCTAAAAAAAAAAAAAAAAAAAAAAAAAAAAAAAAAAAAAGGTGCTTTGATTATTCAAGTCCTGTCCTCTGTCAGGAGACTGTTGGTGAAAATTAAACTCTGAGCCCTTCAGTGGGGTTGGCAATCCTCAGTGTAAGGCTGTCTTGATGTTCAAGGTGGATGACTTGTTAACCCATGGTGCAGACCTCTGTCTTTCCACTATGCTTGCATATTAATTTAAACTGATAATTTCTCTGAAAACATCCTGCTTACCTTGGTAAATGAGGTGAGGCTTGTTTATTATTTTCTTGCCATTCAGAAGTTATGCGCTTAAAAGAAGAAGGAAGACTTACAGAACAAAAGGGAGAATGTGTGGAATCCAAAGTTGAAAACTTCTGTAAATATTTCCATTAATCTCATGTTTTAAACCAATGTGTTTTCTTTACCTAGAAACAAAGTCAAGCAAAAATACCACTAAACATGCTTGAGCAATCTAACATCCTATGTGTTCTGTCTTCTTGTATATAGTAAGGAACTGAAAAAAATTAGATGAGGAAGAGTTAGGTATGTGCTGCTGTCAAGCTGAATGATGATACAGATAGGACATAATTACATCCCAGCACTTCAAACTAACCTGTGAAATCTGGATCTTGTACTGAGGCCAGATTTGAGTTGTGGCTGGTTTGGGATCCATCGTCTCTCTCTTGTGTCTTTTGGAGGACATGGCACAGAAAGAGTTATGGAAGAAAACACAAAGGCAAATAAGAAAATTAAGTTAATATTTTTTGGAACATCAAATGAAAGTTACTTTTAACAATGAAAAATTCCCCAAAGGAAAGGAATAGAAGTCCTTTGATTTGAGCAAGTAAATCTGTTCAAGACTGATGTTCAAGAGCTATAATCTTGCATTGACAGAGCAATGGGCCACATGACTCAAAGCTTTTCTGTTTGCTGTGGACTGGCTTTTTTCTCTCCTAGTATAAGCGTGCTGAAATTTCAGATTGACAGTGTTGTAACTGAGAAGCAGGCACTGTAATAAGATTACCTAAGGTTCCCTCAGACAGGAGTCACACCCTGAGCTCACATCAGCTTGCCACAGCTCTCCCTCTACTGTGGAATTAACTAGACCAAAACGTCCTTCTCCCCCCATACCAGCAGATCCCTCATCAGCTTCCAACAATAGGATCAAATCTCCCAGGAAAATGACCCTGAGTTACTCCCCAGCTGGCCGGGATCGACATGGCTCTTCAACTATCCACATGACATTACATGCAGCAACTTGAATTTGAGGTGGAATACCAAGGGTGAGTTTCAGTTTGACTGTCCCACTTCATCACCATAAATAGTAAAACTGTCTGCTTGGCTCTGTGATTCCTCAGAGGTGCAGATACACGTATCACTCCCAGTGTTTCAGTGGTATCTATTTAAGAGAGAGAAACTGTCTTCATCTCTTGCTTGATGTCAGTGAGTATTGAGCATTAAGAACAGACCTTTCTCAAGATCTTTCACCAAAATTATTATATTCATTCTGTAATTAAAGATCACGTGAAAGCAAAATGCAGTGGGCACAGAATTGAATGGAAGACAATCAAATAGAATTTTCCACTGGCTTTCCATACCTCCAATATGGTGAATCACACTGAAATGTAGAAAATCAAACATCAACAGTACTGCAGTTAGATAAAAGTTTGCATTTCAAATACTACCAATCAACACAGAAAATATAACCTGGTACATGTGACCTCTCCTTGGTTTTTTGTTTAAAATTATCATGAGATCTTTAGCTTCTACCCAGTTGTAAGTCATAAACAGATAAAGTGACTCATCTTATGGTCTTATCCAAAGGAAAACATTTCCTAACAAATTACAGAGCCAAAGTTGAAAGCCCTGAGGCCATATCTACATCTACACTAGTAAAGGAAATGTGCCAGGGCCTGTTTTCTGGCTCTGGGATCAGCTGACACATGTTGCCACATGTCTTCTATTAAGTTCTCTTAGCCTCCAAAACAGGGTCATCCAGACAGCCACAGCAAGTACAGTCCCTGGCTAAGCCCCACATTGAGCCTGGAAAGTCTTTGAGAAAATGCTAATTATTCTGGATGAAAAGAGTGCCAGGGTCTAGTTCAACAAGTTCCTGGGAATGCTGTGACAGGATTTAATTCAGCAGCATAGCTGCAGCCTAAGTCTCAAGTATCAGAGCTTTAAATCTGTAGAAGTAATAACAAGGCAGGAAGTTAGATCTGGGACTTTTACATATGGGACTATCTTTAAACTGTGTGTCTGACTCATTACAGAAAAGAGACTCACTGTGAAAGTTAAAGCAGGATTAAGCATCCTGACATTTGAGAGATGTTCAGATCTAGGTTATCTGGGTCTGAGATGATGCTTAAAGTATATCTCCAACTGAAACACTCTACTGACATCAGTCCTGAGAATGAGTATGAGGTACTTTCCCACCTTAGCCACAAAGGTAATATTAATGATGAGAGATTATTTTACAGTGTTACTTCACTGCAATGAACCAATAGAGAATTTATTGTACCTGGAGAACTGCCTCAGAAAATCCTTTTAAAAAACCCATGAAACTGATCTTAAATAGCTCCTTGGTTATGAATGATAATACCATCAAGTGTTGTGGTACCACACCAATACCCTTGTGTTCTGGACTTCAAGATTCCGGAGGCAGACTGAAGCATATAACTTCAGACAGAGGTGTTGCAAACTGCCTCTGATTAGGCAGAGCTGTATACACAACAAGATTTAATCAAATGCTGAGCAAAATATCAAAGGGAATTAGAGATCTATAGCTCTGGAGAGAAGACCAGATTTCTTTCCTCTTTTCCTCCTATGATCCCCAATTCCTTTTCAACCAGCAGGAATTCCAGGGGATTCATGCCACTGACAAGAGCCGCTTCTGTCTGTGCTCCTGTGTTTCAAAAAGAAGCTGCTCTCAAAGATCAAAATCTACACAGTTCTCCAAAATCTATTTATTCACTATTTTTTTTAAAGTTAAACCTACTCAGTGGGCAAAGCACTTTACACAGGTAGTCAGGAGAAAAGCAACCCACACAAGGTAAATAAGCAGGAGGAAAGTGAAAGGTGCAGCTTGGCAGCTGTTAAGCATAATCCCAGTCAGGCTGTCTGATTGTTTTTTGTCTCTCACAAGTCCTGTGGCTCCCCTTAATTTCAGGAATGAATCCATGACTCTAATTGCTCCCACAGCTGTTGCAGCCATGGATATTATCCCTGCAACTCCTGTAGAAGGCTATGTAAGAGCTAAACACTGCAAGGCTGCCTGTTTCTCTTAGAGGAATGCAATATCACTTCTCCTTAATGCAATTGCAGTAGCATAATACTTTAGAGAGGAGTATCAACAAGGATAGGAGCTAAATCTGTCTTTTGTGGGGTGTTGTCCAAGTGGTTAAAAAACACAGATGCAAAATGTCAGCTGAAGGACAGAGAAGCATCACAGCAGCTGGAAATCTCAGGAAAAGTCTCATAAATGGTCTTCTCATTCACTGGAATATCTGTGTTACGGACACATTGCCTGGCTCATTTTTCCTCTCTGCCCATTTGCTCTATAAAGCCAAGACATGAAATTTAAATGGCTACTTGACATCTCTGTTTTAAGCAATTTCACCTCAATGGGCTTCCTTCAGCTTTGGTTGTTTATCAAAGTATTGACCCTTGAACTTTATTTCCCTACTAATCTTATCTTTCACTGATCTCTAGGAAGTTGACATATGGATCAGTGTCACCAGAGTGACTAAAAAAGGTAAACTTAATAATCCAGTCTGTGTTTTTACATATTTACATAGAAGGTTGAAGCAAATGCAGGAGACTAACCTATGTTTGATCTTAAAGGACATGAGAACATGATGTCCCGATTTTGCTAAATTAAGTCCTTCTGCTTTCTCTAACATTCTTCTTGCAAAATCCTAGAAGTGCTATAACAAACACTATTTGAAAAATAAATGAGTTGATTTCAAGGCAAAAGGTGTATCTTGAGCTAAATATAAACTTGGCAACAAAAAGCTGAGAAGTTATTTACTCAAATAAAAGTTACTGACAAGTTAAAGTAAGTATCTTTGAGCTTCTTTTTCTTTATCCTGAAATATTTCTGCTCAAATATACCTCCTCTACTTCTGCTTCACAAACAGTGAAACAATCTTGTTTCTGCTGCGGATCACAGCTGATATAAGCAATTGGAAGGGAGAAAATGTTAGGATTGATGGCACAAAGGAATAAGGGACATTATGCCTCCTTGCTGTCCCTGTTCCTATAGGCTCAACTTCTGTTCTCTTCCCATTGACTGAAGGTTAAAATGAGAAAAAGTCAACACCCATCACTAATAATAAAGTGTTAAGAAAACAGTGGAAGTTTTCTCTACATTTGTGAGAAATTCATATTTAAGAAGTCAAGGTGGGAGGGCAAGGAGGCACTTTCCTCCAAGGCAAAACTTAAATGTCAGTATAGATTATCAGCTAAAGCTGAGTTATTTTGTGTTGGTTCCTATGCCAAAAAATCCAAGCATAGGCTTAATTATAGCAATCAAAACATGGATAGAGGATAGATTGCCAGTGTTATTTTCTTCAGGGGGTTGGCATAAGCAGTATAAGCCACCTCCATTTGCTGATAAATCTGCACCTACGTTAGTATATTTTGTCAGTATGATTATAAAAGCATACCTTTCCCCAGCATTGGGTAAGACCTCAGTTGGAAATCACAGAGCAGAGAAATCATTACTTATTTGCCAAAGAAAGGGCAGAGAACATACTTCAGCTGATCCTTACTTTCAAGAAACGTTTAGCCTTTGTGCCATGTAGACAAGTTGTATCTGCAATCACTATTTACTGATGTCAGCACACGGCCTCTGCCATTTTCCTGTAGCCATATTCTCTGAATTCAGGGACAGGGCTATAATCATGCAGACACCAAGGCACAGGTGGTACAACTCAGGTTTTTACATGCTATGCTATAGGCTTGTCCTGGAGAAGGATCTGGTAATGTTACAGGCGTCCCTAATTTGCATACACAAGAACAAGGTCAAAACTTAACTGGTTGGGCAATGCCAAGGCGACAGAGCTGGCCTTGTGTCTGTCTGTCTGCTCTGGGCATGATGCTATAGGCACAAGGGTCTGCTGTGAAACACTGCCACAAAATTACAGACCAGAATGTCCTGCTGCTTCATGTTCACTAAGTCCTGTGACAACTGACATTTCCTGAAGCAGGCAGCACAGAGGGACTTGATACCATGCCCAAATCACAACCAGCTACTTATTTTTCTAAATGATGTCATTCCCTGTACTTTCACTGAGAGTATTATTTAAACAGAAACAAAGGGTTTGCATAATTTGGTTATTTCCAAATAAGCATATAATGATCATAAAAATCATTACCACATATTAGTTTTTATAATTTCTTTTGCAGAGAATTTCCCCATATATACTAATATCTCTTTCTAATTGCTGTCAGAAACAGTGTTTCCACCCTCCACCTCCTCAGTTCTTCTCAATTTTTCTCACCATGTGAGAAAATGTTTCCCAGCCCCAAAACCCACGAACTACTTCCTTATAAATCTTCCCTAATTTCAAAATGACAGAAATACAGTGTGACAGCATATGAAAGGGAGCTAGAAACTGAGAGCATGCAAAATGTCAAGCTAAAGTTTTCATTCAAAACTGGAAAAGAGCTTTGGGTTTCAGTTCTACTATTCAAAAAGCTCCTGCCTTCAGCTTTCAACTTCCATTTGATTTCCAGTATTTTCTGGTGTTGGAAAAATACACAAGATCAGAGCCAAAATAAAGGAAAATCTGGTCCTAATGGTATGCTCACCGCTTTTGGAAACAGAAGTTCACAAGAATTTGGATCCGGTTAGGTGGCTGGAAAATATTCATATTCTTGAAATGTTTTTACAAAGTGAACTTTCAATGGGTTTGACATGTAAGTTTTACCAAAATCAATACCTGCATGTTTTCCTGGAACTCTACTCAACTCCTAAGCAGCTTTTTTCATTGTTGCACAGTACTGTGGTATTCACACCTCTTTTGCCTTTAGAGACACACAGTTGTCCTGCACATCCCTGACAGAGATTGATGTAAGTATAAAAGTAAATGTCCAGTTCTACTATTTTAACACACATCCCACATAATAAACTGTTGGGCTTCGATCCCACAAACTTGTACACCTAAGAAAACCAGTTGTCTTTAATTATATGGAAGAAATTAGTAACTTAAAATCTTTCCCTGCTTGTTTTCAAAACCAAGTTGTTAACTACACACTAACATGTGCCCTTTATAGAATTTAGAGGTAAAGAGATTGCCATTTATCAGTGATTTTTGCACTCACAGGATGTCACTCGAAGTTCTTCCTGCAATGTCTTCTTTCGTGATCTGCCTGTCTTGGGGAGACTTGTTTGGAACCATTATTTTTTAAACTAAAGCTCATGTATTTTAAACAACCTATTCCACTGCATTTCTTGCTCCTCCTTGATATATTCCTGCCCATGGAAGGGCACGAAGGAGCCCAGTGCCTTCCCTCCTGGCTGCAACTGATCTTGACCAGGGCAAACTTGTCCCTCCTGGGGTGCAAACAATGACAGTCAGGTACTATCACATATCCATCCTGTCATTTGGCTCCTGCTGAGAGCAGGATGTGGAGACAGCCAAACTTCTAGTCAGACACAGAGCAACTGCTTTTACCTACATTTGGTGGTCTTATGCCTCAGACAGGTGAGGAACAGTTCTCAGAGTGAAGGGCCTGGCAACACTGATGTTTTAAACCAGTGCATTAGGTCTGGCCCAGCCAATCTGTCATGGCACTGAGCTCCCAGTTTGACATAACAACGCTGTTCTGAAAGTAAGATAAAAGAAACCAAACCAAGCAATTAAAACTAAAGTTTTTGTATCTCCATGAATCTCAAAGCAACATCTGTCAGTGATTATTAGTGCCACAGTGAAGAATTAAAAACCTCACTCCTAGGATTTCTGACTCGCTGTTGTTCTGCTTTCTTCTATCCATTGCCCTGTCGTAGTATTTTAGTTGTGCAATTACAAAGCCTTGCCTCATTAACCCATCCCACCTATCAAACCATTTTACCTTCCTAGTACAGTATTTCATCATCCTAATCTCTTGTCCTGTGTTACACTGCTTACTGCCTTCTGTCAGATTTGATGGTTTTAATCCTAAATCCCTGCCTTTCATTTCTGTTGTATCACACATATATGCATTGCACTCGTGTTTACATTGTCCTCTGTAGACTGTCATCCATACACAGAATATTTAAATGAGAAAAAATTCAAGGACAGGTAGAGTTTATACACAGTTGCTCCACAGATTCAATCTCTTTTTTTTCGCTGAGCTAACTGAACAGTTGTTAATAGATTGAAGCATCAATGCAATTCCCAAACAAAACCCAAAGGAAGACAGGTTCCTTTCCATGGAAAGTTTTCTTTTAAATTATTAATCAACAATGTAGTTAGAATATACTAAAGCTACATATATGATTTTTTAAATGCACTTAAATCAGGTCATTTCTTAGGAGACTCTTACTCAATCTTGCTATTCATATTTCATTCTTTAGTGCTTGTTTTTTTTAGGTTTTTTTGGTTTTTTGGGTTTTTTTTCTGATTAGCAAGAGGATGATTCATTCTGGACACATCTAAGATGTCTGCATACCACAATGAGATTACCTGGGTTTAAATTATTTTATAAACTAATTTGTTGATGTTGTGGTACAAACCTCCTAATCATAAAGAATTGGTAGATGATGCCTTCTTTAGAGTATTGGAAGAAATCTCACTCTCACAGGCCTTTGTGCTCATAGGCCAGCCCAACATCTGCTGAAGGGATGGTAGAGAAGAAAGAAGACCCTGGAGTTTATGGATGATAACTGCTTGAATTTTGTGCACCAGTACATGGTGGGGGCCAACTGACTGGAAAGCAGCTTTGCAGAGAAGGACCTTAAGGTCCTGGTGAACAAGCTGAGCAAGAGCTAGCAAAATGCCCTTAAAACAAAAAGGCCTACATCCTCACAAGGCTGCATGAGGAAGAGAACCATCAGATGATTGAGAGAGGTGATCCTTCCTCTCTACTCAACACTGCTGAGACACATCTGGAGTGCTGGGTCCCCTTCTGGGCTTCCCAGCACAAGAAAGACATGGACATACTGGAGTGAGTCCAGTGAAGGGCAACAAAAGTGACTAAACTGATGGAGCACCTGTAATAAATACAAGGAGAGAGTGAGAGAACTGGGACTGTTTAGACTGGAGAGGAGAAGGCTCAGAAGGATCTTACAAATTAAGTCTATAAATACCTGATGGGGAGAAGTAAAGGAAACAGAGCCAGACTCTTTTCAATAGTGTCCCATAAAAGACATGAGTCAGTGGGTACACAATGAAAAACAAGAAAGTCTATTTTAAAATAAGAAAACTTCTTACTTGTAAGAGTGATTGAACCAGATTGTCCAGGGAGGTCACAGAGTCACAATCCTTGGAAATATTCAAAATCTGAGTATACACAACCCTGACCTGCTCTGGTGACCCTGCCCTGAGCAGCAATTTTGGACTGAGTGGTTTCAAGATGCCTCCCCAAAGTCAGCCTTCCTCCATTTCTGTGAACAATCTTTATTTGAATGCTCAGTGAGTAGGCTCCAATTAACGGCTTTAGGCACCCAGTTTGCCCTTCCTTCAGTGCTCCAGATGGGAAAGTCAAAGGTCTTTCTCTAATCAATAGAACAATGCTAATGTCTCCAGTGGCAAATTTTACCTGCCGAAGCACGAGGGGCTTTTTAGTTAAAGCACAAAGCTGTTAGCAGAATTACACAGACTGGAATTCATCCATTGATTTTTCTGCTGACTGAAGGCTACAACTCCAAAAAACCTACTGAACAAGGGAATTTCACTAAAGTTCAAGTGTTGTGTTTATCAGAGAGTTATTATTCAAATAACTGGAGTTAGCACAGAAGCCTCATCCATGGCTGAGTTTATTGTAGCTTACCACCATTCAGCTGGTGTACAATAATGTCTCAGCCTTAAGTAAATTGCACATGTGCCTGAATCAGTTCTGAGTTTGGAGTTCTGTGATGCAGATGATATTTTCTGTTATCAGAAAGCAAGTCCCCATGCAAACACGCATTCCTGCCCACATCTTTTTTTTTCCTGCCCCCACCATTTTACCTCTAGAGCACACCTTAAAAAATAACCAACTCACTAACACAGCAGAAAAGAAATGCTTTTTCTCACTAGATTGGTTTTCTATTAGTTGAGCAAGTTTGCCTTGGCTTGGAGCAAGATCGTAGGAAGCACATAGTCAGCTCAACAGAGAGGTCAGGGCTGCAAAGCAAAGAATTATAGGTAAAACAGGGGGGAAATAGGACAGAGAGTGATGGGGTCAAACTGCCCTGGAGGCATCACTGAAACTCCAAACTGGCTCAAGCCATGTCACGTAGGTTTACCCTTAGCAACCAATCATAATTTATAACACTCCCAGACATAAACAGGTGACAAAAATAGGACTCTCAGTCACACATGAAGGAGAATATAGCATTGGACAAATGAAACCACAATGTGGATTTTCTTCTTTAATCACCCAGTGCAACACACTGTGCACAGGGGTCCTCATCTAGGGGGATGCAGGAGAGCAGACAGTCAAGGCTAACGTCCCTAGCAGAACAAGGCAGGCCCCCATGCCCCAATGGCAGGAGAAAAAGCTGAACAGAACAAAACAGAAGTGAACTTTTCTGATCTACAGCAGTGGGTTGGCTTGATATATCTATCACAAGAGAAAGAGCCAAAGCAAGGAAAGAAGTTGTTGTTGCAATGTATGCAGCACAGTCCCCAGATGTGGTGTATCCAAGAACATTTATTAAAAGGGTACAGAGATTTTATAATATTTGCACTACCAGGTTAGAATAGTGTGAGCCTGAATAGCCAATAAAAGCATAAAAGTTCAGATGTCTGCTAACCAATAATATACATGAGCTCTTCCCTAATAGCAATATCAGCTTTTTTCCCCTAAGTGCTTGTATAACAGTTTCTTCTGCAAAACTACTGTGCTTCTGCTACTTGTTATATTTTAGAAACTTTGTTACATCTCTCCTGCCTTGACTGCCTAGGCCTTTCTTTTCTAACTAAAAGTCCTTTGTTTTCTTTCCCTACGTGTTATAGGGAAATGAAGCTGGAGCATCATTTTAATCTTGAACTAATTTCCATCAATATTGCTAGACTTTAAACAAAATCCCACATAACCAAAACAGCTGCTAAGAACAGAAAACTACACCAGGTAATGTGCAGTATTGTTCATATCTTCTAGGAACAGCTGCATCCAAAAAAATTGCCCTTTCTAGTGGCATCATGGCAAAAATATGCTTCTTTCCAAACTAAACGTATGAAATCCTAAATAAGTGTGTTAAAAGATCCAGAAAAATACCATGTCTGTTCATTTAATTGTACATAAGCTTTTATACCCCAAATCTGAGAATTGAGTCACTGAGGTTAAAGAGCTAAAAATCCAAAATCTAATGTCGTATTTTGTTTCACTGCTCTGAGTACACATAACCACGTATTTTTTCATATTTTGTCTACTCTCATTTAAAACATTATCTGAGAAAAAGCTGACAGCTCTCCCTAGTTTTCTCTTGATATTCAGCTGTTGTTCTAAACATAAATTGTACTGTGATAAGTTATTTGTTCAATGTGGTGAAATAAACAGTTTTTACTGCTGAATTTTATTACAAAAGTAGAGACTTCATGTTAGATTATTCACTCATTTAGGAAAATCATTGTCAAAATCACATAATGAATAATAAAATCATAATTTTTTAGGTAAAATGTTGGAAAACTGGAGCTTTAAAAGTTATTCAAAATTAAGTTTCCATATATAGCAATAAAATCAGCTTTCCCATTCAGCAAGGATGTCACTGTATAACTAACAGCATCTTGAGGAGGTAGCTTTTCTTGGATTTGTACATGTGAAGAGCCAGTGGGTATAGAATTAGTTTCCCTGACCCTATATCTGTTTTGTTTAACTATTTGAGTGCCCTTGACATCACTGTTGTGTTCCAGTCATTACTCTCCTATGTAATACACAGACATGATTTAGAGGATGGCACACGCTTGGGACTTGTCCACGTAGACACTTTGAGCAGAGTGAACTCATCATGGAGCAGAAGTAAGATTAATTATAAGAACCATGCTGTGAGATACTGAGAACAGTCCTCTGCGTGGTTAAATACATTAAAAGTAGCCATAGGGTTTCTGGGAAGCATTTTGAAAAACTGCCAGCCTGTTCATTGACCACTGTTTTAAACCCACATTAAACCATCAGCTTCACTGTAGTGGCCCTTACAGATCAGCTAGTGCCTGTGCCCTGTGGCAGATAACACAGATATATAACATAAAGATAGTCCCCAGCTATTAATTATGAGGTTTTTGGCTTGGTCTTCCTGTTGCTGTAATTTGTTTGTTTCAAGCATTTAGTCTAGCACATGTTGGGAAGAGGGGGTTCCAGACTTTTTCTGAATTTAAGATTAGCAAACAAGAAAACAATTTCACTTTCCTGAATTTATGATTAGCAAACAAGAAAACAATCAAGGCAAAGACAGATAAGACAAGTGCAAGTAAGAAAACACCAGATAGCTATAATTATATTTGCTTTCTTGATTAGGTTGCAAATAGGTATTTTTCTCTCACCCAGTAATTCTATGAAATGAGTGAATTGATATAAATAAATAAATGATGGTATAGTAAAAAGACATTATCTGCAGCATGAGCATAGGAGGAGTGAAATCATCTTAGTCAGAGAGATGATATTAAACAAGTGCTAAAAAAACCTTTTAATACTTCTCCTGACTGTTTAACTATTATTAATTATGTGTTATTGGAAAAAAAATCTCAGAATTAAAAAATATTTCATGGTACAAGACCAGGTTGGATGAAGGTCTGAGCAACATGATCTAGTTGAAGGTGTCCCTGCTGGTTGCAGGAGAGGTTGGACTAGATGAGCTTTAAAGATTCCTTCCAACCCAAACAATTCAATGATTCTAAGTATATCTTATACAGATATGCACAGGAAAAAAGAGCAGTAGATGTTACCCTGCATTTGAAATGCAAATTGGGTGACAATTATATAAGCCTAATTGTCCACCTAACTAAGGACAACAAATTTGAACAGGGAAAATTTTAAGTCATTCTGAAACTGGTAGCTAAGATCCAATAAATCTAGAACTCTTTAAGGAAAAGAAAACTATCTTAATGCAGAAAACAGAACAAACCAAAAACCAAAAAATTAACTGGTGGATAAATGGTCAGCCCTTCAGTGGTCTAAAGATCTAATCACATGGAAACTGTAAATTAGGCAGAACTGATGCAACAGAGTTTGAAAGAGCTTACACAGACAAAAAGAAAAAGGTGCAAAGGCCATGGCTGAAAATTAAGTATCACAAGCGAGAGAAAACATGCATATTGAAATGGAAAACTAAGGAAAGGTTTCCTGCTCTGTAACTCCTAGGCGCTTATTGTCCAATGCTGCCAAAAAAGAAAAAAATTCCATTCGCATATCAGGCAGTTGGCATAATGAAAGGAATAAGGGAGGAAGTTAGTGAGAAAGGAATAAGAAGTCAGATGCAGCAGGGAAAGACCAGACTAGAAAACACTTTTATAAACTGGCTGTTTTCACATTAGTTTGGCTTAATGAGTTTCACTCTCATGTGTAATAAACAAGTACCTGGACAACCTCAGAACAACTGGCAGTTGTCACTGACAGCTCATGAAGAATTAAGAGATATTTCAGGAAATAAGGCAAATGTAATGCTGGCGTTCTTCTTTCTTAGGATAAAAACTGAAGAAAATAATCAGCATGTAAGCCCCTAGAAAATGACAAATAAGTAGCAATCAAGAACAAACCAAGGGAAGGAAATCTCCTCTCCACCTGTGATGGAGTAATGGATCTCACAGACAGGGGACAAGAACTACCTTTGAAATACTTTGATTTCAGTACAGCTTTGGGCACAACTTTCACAAGCATGTGCAGATTAAAAGGTGCACTACCACCCCACAGAGGTGTGTCTGCTGGATTGCCAAGAAGTCTGCCCCAGGTCTTATATTTGCACAACTTATTGCTTGCACCAATGGTTTGGATCAAGAAATACATACTGGGCATGCTGCAGGAGGGGTTGCAAACACCAGGGGACAGGATTAGAATTCTAATCTAAAGCCTCTTACCTAATACAAAAAATGGTCATGAAGAAAAAAAGATGCACTGTAGTCAGGACAAATAAATAAAGGTCTGTGCTTAAGTAGGAATAATCCACTACATAAATACAGAATGTACAATAACAACTGCAGCAGTCAACATGGAGAAAAGGATTTGGCATTATGAATTACCATCTGAACTTGAATGAGTGAAGTCATGAAGTTGCAAAGAAAGGCAAGCAGCATGTAAAAACTAAAGGCAAATATGACCTAAAGGTATGACCACCCACTGTCAGCATAGATGAATGCTTCTTTTAAGATGTGGTAGTATAGAAAAACACAAGTACACCATAAGGGAGGACCATATCATATCTTCCCATCGGAGGCTTTATGCATTAATTAGACAAGCTACTGTTGAAATGTAGAGGTGTGACTGATCCTGACTTTGGGCATGTTATTGGACTCTGTGACCTTTCAAGGTACTCAGCCTTACAACTTACAGGTTCTGTCAGCAGTGAAACCTTCCAGCACAGCCTAAAATTGCAGTGGCAGGACTGCCTTCACCAACACCGCTCTGGTATTCAGAGAGCAGCAATGATGCGGGGAGTTGTCCTCTAAACAGCAGGGAAATGATCTTTCTTCACCTCTCTCTATGAGGTCTGGTTTTAGAAGGGAACTCCACTCAAGTACTGAACCACTACACTGAAAAAGATGTAGTGCTTTGACACTTTGAAGCTGAGGGACAGGCATACATATCTTGATTTCCTTAAAAAAAAAAAAAAAAAAAAACAACAACAAGAAGAAGAAACTAAAAAGCCCATAGATTTCCTTGCATTTTGACTCAGGATTTGGGAGGGAGGAGAGACTTAAGCAGAGCAACCTATGTCTATTTAAAGACAGCAATGAAACACCTCCTCAAATGAGGAGCTGAGTAAAATCAGAACTTGAAGGCTATGTGTCCAAATTTGACTCTCATCCTCCAAGGAAAGTGCCAAAAGAAATTGAAAATTCAATTCAACAATAGTGGCAGAATGAGTTGGGCAGAATGAGTTGCATAGATAAGAGACTTTAAAGATACTGAACAAAACAAGCCTGGTGAGGGGCCTGGAACAAAAGTCCTATAAGGAATGGCAGAGAGAGCTGGGGTTGTTTAGCCTGGAGAAAAAGAGACTTCGAAGTGACCTCATCAATCTCTACAACTTCCTGAAAGGTGGCTGTACTCAGGTGGGAGTACTCTTTCTTCAGGCAGCAATGGACAGAACAAGAGGACACAGTCTTAAGCTGTGTCAAGGGAAATATAGATTGGATATTAGGAAAAATATTTTTACAGAAAGGGTGATAAAGTACTGGAATTGTCTGCCTGGGGAGGTGGTGGAGTCACTATTCCTGGATGTGTTTAAAAAAAGACTGAATGTGGCACTTGGTGCCATGGTCTAGTTGAGGTGTTAGAGCATGGGTTGGAGTCGATGATCTTGGAGGGCTCTTCCAACCTAGTGATTCTGTGTGTGTGAAACAGGTCATGGTAATTGTGGCAAGTCCCAGAGGCTGCAGTTGGAGACTTTTCTTTCTCTCTCTGCCTTTCCCACTTCCCAATTCACTTCAATAGACATTTCTCTTCTTTCCCCAGGAGGAATGTTCCCAGAAACTGAAATCCAGTCATGTCTAAATGACTCTCCATCTTCCTTCTCCCACAGAAGCTTCCCTCTTGCTCCCACTAATAGTTGCTCATCTACCTCCCCCACCATCTTTTCAGGAGGGTGCCCCCTTGCACGTCTCCGTGGTGGTCTGGGCAGTGGTTGCCATGGCCCCTGTTGGAAGCCAGAGGCAGTGAAGGGAATGAGGGAGCAGGGCAATCTGCAGGAACCTCTCCCTCTCACCATCCCAGCAATGACAGCAATGACAGCAGCTGAAGTTTTGAAAGGCAAGGAAAGAAACAAGGACAGGAGTTGCTGCCTTCAGCACTCTGCTCCTGCAGGCAGCTGCCGAGGTTGGATTTATAGAAAGCCCACCCTGGCTGGCTGTGGTGGAAATACACAGCAGTGCCTGCTGCCTAAATAATCCCCAGTCTTTGGGCTTTGCAGACTTCCCTTTTTCTTGGGGAGCAGCTAATCCTTCTTGTCTTTAAGTCTCTTGGTTTGGGTTTGTCTGACTTTTTTTATCATAGCAGAGTTTCAGTCTGTAGCAAAGCCAGCATAATGGATGTCCCAATGCCACAGACATCTTCATCATACAAAGCAAAACAAACAGAAAGAATGCGAACAAAACCATCAAAAAGTGCATGATGCATCTTTGAAATCATTACTGGAGAAAATCATGATGAAAATAAATTAAAACTTCCAAAATTCCTCTTCAATTAAATTGCATAAATAGTACCCGAAGCAACCGCTACTGGAACAGAGCTGTCACGGCTAAAACAAACAGCTTACACACATTTTATATCCAGAAATTAGAATTCTTTCCATCAGTGCATTCTTGAATCTTATGCACTAATTTAGCTACAATGCAGCAGAGCTCACACTGCAGTAATAGAATATTGATTGTACAATGTTCAGAGACAAAGAACTCATGTTGCTGAACTTTATACACATGCATGTTGTTGCAGTAAGAAATCCACATCAATATTCCTTGCCAAATGTATCAAATCACCACTGGGCCTGCTGACGATTTAATTACAAAATATAGAATTTTTGGTGGGACAGAGTCAAATTCTCATTAAACTAAAATTCCAGTAATGGAAATGACCTTGAGTAAAGGAAAAGATTAAATGTTCCAACTCAGGAAAGTGTGATGCTCAATTAGTTCTACTTCTATGCTGTTTATTAATATATAGCAATATACTTCAGTTTCCAGGGACTTCTCTGAAGATGAATAATATACCTGTAGTGCAAATTTCACATCCTAATTCAAAGTAACCTGCATTTTTGTAGGTCTTCATGGGTGTGAAGCCCAGTATTAAATGAGTGATAATGAACCAGTGGTCACTGTACAAGCATTATTCCTCAGAACAGCTTCCCAAAACACTTCTTCAAAACAAATCAATCATAATACAGGAGTAATTCGAGAGTAATGCAGGCTGCTTGCCCCACATTCCTTGCTCCTGCCTCTCCTACAGGCCACACATCCCACTCCACAGGTGGGAGGTACCTTCAGCATCCACTGCTGCTCAGTTTCTTGCTTCTATTTCACCACTGAATCTAATCACCCTCCAAAAGATCACCTCTTAACTTCTCTGTATGATTTCTTGACAGTGGCATGAATATAACACCAATATTACATATATTTTAAGGCAATTTCTATGTAATGGCAGTTATAAAAAAGGTATGAAGATTCAAGCTTTTCTTTGAGGTTTTGTTTCATTGTTGGTGGTGGAGAGAGGGTTGGGCACTTAATCAACTATCACTGACCACTGCTAGACAAGATACTGGCCTGATGGTCTGATCCCCTAAGGCAATTTCCATATTTCTGTCTTCCTATTTGAGACAGAATAACATTACTCTATTTTGTTCACTGAGCAATACCCTAATGATGATGTATTATAAACATGCATATCCATTGAGCATACTCTGGGGCTGCAAGTATCTTTAAAAAATCACTGGAAATAACTTTGAGACTCAGAATACTTGCAGTAATTTTTAACTATGTAATGCACAGAACTTTATAAGCAAACAAATTCTGTATTCTCACATTTTTTTTTTACTACAGATGTATTTCAGTAGCATATGTAATAGCATTTACTGTTAAAATAATAGCATAGAAATAGAGCGAGATCCTGCCCCCATCCATTTGCTTCTCCTCTCCCATTATGCTTTTACTGTCTTTCCATCCTGCAGAGACAAATGCTGATTACCCCCCACCAATTACCATTTCTCACTACAATATACAGCACAGGAGTAAAAAAAATACCGCAACCTGTGTTTTTTGTCATCTTCTCTGAGTTCCCATTAACTGTTAACTACAACATTTGACTTCAGAGGCAAACCTCCTTTAAAGGAGGAGAGATTGGTACCATTGGAAGTTCAACCTTCCACCAGTGACAAATATTTCCTTTAAAATGCTTATAGTTATTTAGAACCTAAGCATGTCTTAATTTGACCTAAGAATAAAAACATAGTATCTATCTTTTTGATTAGCATTCCTTATGGCCTTCTATGTAATTACCTTAAAAGTGTTTACAGAAGATACTGCTTGCAACTAGCTTTTGTATCCCTTTGTATTGTCCCTTCAAGGCATTAGTTTCATATACTATAAAGCACAAGAAAGATGCCTTTATTACCACAATTCATTAGAATGTGCTAAACAGTGCCAAATGAAGAAGCATTTTTTACAATTATTGTTATTACCTAGTGTAATTCACATTTTGCTGACTAGGGAAAAAAAGTTATCTTTTTAAATTAGGCTTTTTTGTGAAAAAGAGGTGTTATTATAAACCCTCATGCTGAAAAAGCCTGAAGGCTCTTTAAATTTGCTACTTTATGTTTAAAATCTATTAACCTGTACCTGCACCAGCTTAACTAATCTTGAACATTCTTGCAAGAAAAATGTACCAATCTTATCTACCATCTAAGATACCATCACGGAAAAAAATAAGGAATTCTATAGGAGGAGCTAATTTCAAAAAAATAATCTTTCCACAACTGGAAATAATTTTTAGCAGATGGACAAAGTACACTAAGTGTTTTCATTTTGCATTCCATATTTTAATTGTTGTCAGGATTCAAATGAAAAATGGATGAAGTCCCTCCTAAATTGCCATGGAGCAACTTCTGAAGGAAGAAAAAGCTATAGAAGAGCCTATATGGAGTAGGTCCCTTAGGATTATGGCAAGTGGAAGAGAAAGTCCTGCTGCAACACGGAGAGGTAAGGAAGCTTTGTGTTTGATAGTGTTCTTTAAAGCCACTGAGTCAGATTCCCAAGGACTTGGTTAAATGGGGAAATGCTTCCTTTCATCTCTCTGTACCTGAGAAAAATTTGTTCTGGTAAACAGCAAGGCTGCCTCATTTTGTGCCTCTGTGGGGGAACACAAATGGAAGAAATTGCAGAACAAGAGATTTAGCCCCAGTTGCCCAGCACAACCAACATTCTGGGCCATTTCCCCCACGTGTTAAGTCTGAGCCTGGAATTTGTTGCCATGTCTCTTCTCCAGCAGAGAGAAGAAGTCTGTCTGAATGACTCTGCATTTGCCCAGGCAGAATTCAGGGTTGAGAGATGAAAATCATAAGACTTCAACAAAAGGAAGGGCACAAGATCCCTGCCCTTGCATATTGTGCATAAAATCAATAAACTTTGTCCCAGTAATAATGACAAAAGCTGAAGAAGGCTCTGAGGAGGCTGAGTGAAGAAGTTTTACAAAAAAATAGAAAATAAATTATGAAAATAGCTTTCTGTGTCTCAGAAACAATGTCTGTAGCACAGAGGGTGGAAAAAACAGAAAGATCAAATTTTAAGACTCCTTAGGTTGAGTGAACAACAGTCCACAAATGAAAATCATGCATTCCCAAGGAGTTGAGATGCTGTGACAAGATGCTTCTTGAGGGCTTCCAAAACAGAGAGGCTTCATTCACACTAGGAAACAGTCAGTTGTTTTTAGCTGTAATTTAAACAAAATAAATTAAAAATATGAATCTGCAGTACCAAATATCAACAGTCAGCTGTGATGGTATCATCAGAACTGGAGGTTCAGTGAGTCATAGCACTGACAATATTCTTTGACACATACACAGTTGTAAGGGTCTTTTATAGAAACCTTGAGACCAAAACCATGGAAGTCATCATGCTCTCAGAGAGCACTGGCTTGTCCCTACAAGCTCTCTCCCAGCACTAAGGTAGCTGAGAAGTTGCTAACTTTTTCCAGTGTGGTTTCCCCCAGAGCCACATAGATCCTCTGTGTATTGGATGGACATCTATATCATCCCCAGAAGGTCAGAGAAACTCTGACACTAGAGGAGAACAGAAATATTCATAGAATCATAAAACTGTTTGGGTGGAAAGAGGCCTTAAAGATCATCAGTTCCAACACCCCTGCCTTGCATAGGAACACATTTCGCTAGACCAGGCCATTCAGCCTGGCCTTGGTCACAACAGGGTAACCTGTTCCATTGCCTCACAGGGAAGAATTTTTTCCTAACATCTAATTTAAAGCTACTACCTTTCAGCTTAAAGCCATTCTCTCGTCCTATCACCATAATTACTATGTGAGGGAAGATAGAAAAAGAAGACAAAAGAAATACGCATTCAGGGATGCCTGTGTTTGGTGAAGTATTACACTTATTTCAGTGACAAAGCATTTTGCAGTTAGTTCATGAATAGAACAGAGTAATTGAGGCAAACCTAAGAGAGGAGCAGACTGGATTTAGACTCAAGAGATGATGTGTGAATCATGTTTTCATTCTAAAAATACAGGAGCGAATGTCCAATAGCAAAAAACCACATGCCACAAATCTCAGATTTTTAAAAGTATTTGGCAGCCTATACTGCAATTGACTCTGGACCATTTTAAAGTAAAATAGCTTGCCAATAAAAACCATTACCATCATCAGGGTTTTATGTTAAGGTACACATTGTGTGGTCAAAAAAAATGCAGACTTGATTTTTTTTTCAAATGGTGTCAAGTGAGGGTGCATTTCTCTTTAGCACTGGCACCAGCTGCAAAGTTAAAGCAAGCACGTACACAGAGCAGGCAGACACAACACTGGCACTGCCTGTCTTGACTGCACATTAGAAGAATTAGGTTTCAAATAAAGGCACTTCTCTTCCCAGTAACAGAGCAGATGATTTGGAAGCTGTGGCCAAAATAGATAGGGTTAAAGCTGTGAAAAAAAATTTAATTTAAAAGGTCCACAAAGATTCATGAGAATATGTTTTCCTCTCTCCTCTTTCCTTGAGTGGACATTTTGCCAGGCCCCTGATAATTTAATCTGAATAAACCTCTTCTCATGGCCCAGAAGACAGCAATTTCCTCACCCTCTCAAGAGATGACCCAGACCTTGCCCAGCTCTTCTGCATTGACATGTCTCTAGATGAAGTGCCCCTTTAAGGCAAACACGTAACAGAAATCAGATCACAAACTTTGAAAGAGACAGGATTTTATTTTTTTTTTTTTCTCCTCAGAAGGGAAAAACGTTACTAATTGGTCAGGCCAGACTACAGGCTCTGAATCCTACTTCCAATTTAAAATACTGATGTGAAGCCTGGAAATCTACCCATGCACAAGAAGGCATGAAAATACCTTCAAAAACACATAAATCTGGAAAATACCAGGCAAGTAAGAAATTAATTTTTAATTAATGTTATAGCTGGCCACAGAGTTCAACAGCGCTCTATTTCTAAGGGTAACTAGAAGGAAACCTGGGACACATTAAAAACAAGCTTATAATCTGTCAATGTATCGTTGGGCAAATAGAGGGAAGTTGAGGAAGTGGATGGACAGTCATCTGTTAAACAGCATGTTGAGAGGATACAACTGTTTTAACAACAAATTACGCCAAAAGGATGCAAGTGAACCAGCCCAGACAACATAGGCAGAGCGTTGCCTGTGCTTAAAGCAGTGCTCAGCCACGCAGGAAAGATTCAGATCTGCCTATCGGCTTTTTGAATAAATGAAGATTCAATTCATCACACTGCAGTAATTGATGCGAGACACTGACTTGTAGTCAATTCTAGGAAGCTTCTGGGTGTAGTTTGTAATGAAACCATTGAAAAATGGAATTCAGGAGTAGTCAAAGGGGGAATACTTGAGCAGACAATCTACTCTTGCATCTGAGGAGATTGGAACAAATTCCAGTCTCTTGAGATGTAATAGAAGTTCCATTAATTTCAAAAGCGTTCAATTGTCTTACATTGCAAAAGATTCCTTAGGGACTGAACCTGGAAGAGGGCTGAACAAAAAACTCAAGACGATTTTTTCCTTTTTTAAAAAATTTTAATCACAAGTTCCTTTAGTCATGTAAAAATACCACGTGCAACATAACACAATTCCTTATTAAGGAAAGCAGTCCTCCCTCTTTAAATATTTACAAAACATAACATTCTAAAAATAATCAAGATTAAATTTTGAAGCAGAGTGCTAATGTTACATTAATTATATTACAATTCTTAATGATTTGAGCAATTTTAGCAAAATTTTCAGTGTGATTCAACACCTGCTATTTTTATGTGCCTTTTTCCATAGGTCTCATTAAACAAGGACTGTAAATAGGACATTGAACTGACATTTTTACTATACAATTCTTTTCATGTGTTCTTGAGAATTCCATATGTGAATAATTTTATTTATGGATTTCAATAGGTTCTGATCTCTTTTTATTAGCAACTTATCTGAATGGAACATTCATTTTATTAAAAAGGGCCTTTTTTCTGGTTTTGCAGATTGTGTAAATTTAAAGACAATGTATTCTGTACCAGCTCCCCAATAAGATAAAACATATAATGACATTATCCAGTAACTTGAGTATTTTACTGACTTTATATTCTGGCAGTAAGTTTCATGCCTCATTTGGTAGAAAACTCATTAGACTAGTGCCAGCCATGTTTTAATGCAATAGGTTAAGACTTCTTCCCCAACTAACTTGAGTCAGTTATTTTCTGTACTTTCATGCTCAAGTTAATAAATTGCCAACTTTCAGCTCCTCAGTTTGCTCTGATCTCCTTTACATACCGTTTATTGGTAGCTCTATATTTTGACACAGAAAGAAGAGATAAAAGTCAAATTATCTCCTTGGGTTCATGGAATAAATGCTGCCATCATATAATCTGTATTCTTATGGGGTGTTATATTTTATTGAGTTCTCAAATCATGACAAGAGTATTTATTGAAACATAGAAATGTCAATAGGAAATAACACTGAATAGCAAATAGCTGAGAAATTTCAAAGCCAGTTTAATGAGTTTTAGTCATGATTTTGGATTTGATAGCTGAGATCAATCGAAAGATCCTCTCCCAGGATCTAGTGTGTTCTAACATCAGACATAGGTAGATTGATAAAATGCATAATTATAGCTGGTGTATGTGCATGTGTATAAGCAAGCACTTGCAGCAGGTTTTTTGGTTAACCAAGTGACTATCCAACTAATGGAAACTCAGGAGTGGATCCTTCAGCAATTCTGTGTTGCAAGCTTCAAGACATCTGAGATCAGAGTGTGTCATGGCCTTAGCTCCAAGATTCAAAGAACGACTGAGCCTACACCTGAAAATAAACAGAGTGGCAGAAAAGCTCTGAACTCTTGTTAAGGTCATCCAAAAGTGCAATTAGCAACACATTATTTGTGACTATAAAGCAACAGCAAACATTACTGTGGTCTCATCATACATATAATTAGGGTTGGAAAACACCAATCCTAGTCTTACAATAGAGTTACTTGGGAACAAATGCAAAAATTTTTGGATGACGAATTGACAGTTCAAGGATCTGGCTACGTTAGAGGATCTAGAACACAAAGAACAAATGCGTCTCTAATATTACACTTTTTTTCCATAAAATTGCATCCTTAGATAGGTTCATAGGATTGGAGAATCACAGAATACTTGAGATTGGAAGGGACATCTGAAGGCTATCTGTTTCAATCTTTTCCTGAAGCAGGGTTTCCCAGAGCAATTGCCCAGATCCACTTCCAAAAGGCTTTTAAGTATTCCAAGGATGAAGGCTCCACAAACTCTCTGAGCAACTTGTGCCAGTTCTTAGTCAGTTACCCAGAGACAACTCAGACTGGATCAGGGAGTTGCCCTGCTGACCCAGTGGTGAAAAGGCTTTTCCTTGTACCCTGTTTGAATCTCCCTTGCTTGGTTCAGTCAATTTTCCTTGTCTGCCTAGTTCCCTCTTCTCAATCATATCTCCATAGGTACTGGGGGGCTGTTGTTAGACCCCAAAAATTTGTCCCTAAAGACAAATCAGACCTCATCCCTCAGCCTCTCCTTGCAAGGAAATCCATTTCCAGGTGTTATTAACTATCCATTTGTCCCAGTTTGTTTCCCTAGTCAAGTACATTTGTGCAAATAGAGTTAAGGAGGTGTCCTTCTGCATAAATCCTGGAGCAGCCACTGGGCACCACAGCCACTGACATCTCTTTTACGACAATTCCTTGGCAAAGGTGGAGTAAATAATGCACATTTTAATCCATCCCAGTGAAGTACTGAGAAATCTTCATGAGAAAAAGTCTATGTGGATATCTCAACTGATTTTACCAGGGTTTGATATCATCACTCCTGATGTGAGTCATACATTCACTTCAGGTCCACGTGTACACTGTACACACTGCTGTCAGCTATTTGTGAGATTATTGTAGCCCAAAGATGCTGTCACAACTAAAGGAACAAAATTATAGGAGTAATTTATAGGCCAATAAATATCACAGTTGAGGGAAAAGGAAAATGAGCTGGTAGGTACTTAAGATTGCCTAAAAAATTAGAGTTTAAACACTAATATAAGCATGCATAGGAATGACAGAAAGAAGATAATTTCATTTTGCATCTTTGATACCACCTGCACTCTTGTTCATCATTCCAGGACAAAAGTCCTGAATATGTTAAAATTGCTACAAAAAAAAAAAAAAAAAAAAAAAAAAAAAAAAANACGAAAAAATTTAAAAAAATAAAAAAAAAAAAAAAAAAAAAAAAAAAAAAAAAAAAAAAAAACACCAAAACCCCACCAAATAAAAAAAAAAAATAAATAAAAAAGAACCCCTCCTGACAATTAAATACATTATTATTATTCCTCAGAGAAGGAATACATGTCTCCCAGGATAGAATCATTCAGTTCTGGATCAGTTACAAATTCCTGAGAGAGATATAGATGTCCACTAAGCCAAAAAATCAAGTGATTCTGCTAGGCATTGTCTTACCACCTCATTCCTGATGAGCTCTTCTGTCTCCTTTGGCTTTGAATTCCAATTTTCTGTTTCTCCCACATCATGACATACAATTTATTTGGATGTACATCACTGTTTATGTGGATCTAGAGATAAACTTTATTACAAATAAAATATCAACCTTTATATATAAGTAAAAGCAGAAAGTCACAATAATAAATATAAACAGTTTTTGTGTATCACATAACAAATGACAGTCTCAGCATAAGGTTTATTTGGTACTTGTTGGGATGACCTACATAATTTAGCTTTGGCTCTTGCTTCTCTTAAGTAATGCGGGGATCTCATGCTCATGCTAATAAATTCTTTATATTACACCACCATGTCTCCCCTCTACATAATTCATCATGCATGGTTTGGGTTTGGTTGTTTTGGGGTTTTTTTTGTCCTGTGTTTCATATCCAGTCCAATGCACTTCTGTTTTCCTGAGGGAGATGGATTGGAGAAAAATACGCACACAGAAAAGAGAGAGTGTTGGCACAGCACAGAGCTTACTTATGCAGGCACACACAGCACATGTTCTCTTTAACTGAAGCTGCGCAATAGTTGAATAATTCTGACCCAGCACATCTGGTTTAAAGCATTGGAACCACTTAAAAAGTTATACATAAAGCAGGAGAAGGAGAAAAGAAAACATTATTAACTCCAGGGTCTTCAAACACTGAACTTTTTTTCTTTGAGAAATAAGCATCCTGCCAACTTGATTCTCCTTAGCTTATTCAAACTCAAAAGTTACAGATGAAGGTCACATCTGAAACATCCTATCAGGATTTTTGAGTGAAGACTCGTTAAAAAGAGATTGTCTCCCGAGAATGTAACAATGTGGAAAACCATGTTTATTTGCTTTTCACAGTGTCCCTCCTGTATACTCACTTTGCATCCTTATCATGCATAATATTTTTCAAGAGCCTTTAAGGTACTGTGAACAAACTGCAGTATTCTGAAACTAATTAATCTGTGGCACATTTGCAAGAAGCCACTGCATCTCATTACAGATATATATTGCTCTAGTAAAAGAACAGCTTAATCTTCCTAATATCTAGTCTTACAGGGTTTATTACATGCCTTCTGGCATGCTAATTCTTCACTTTTTTGACTATTTTTCTAATGATTGATAAACATTCTTATAAAGATGTTCAGGTGAGCTCATTACTCAGTTTTGAGCTATTTAAATTGTGATTATAATGCCTGTGAAGTGTAACAAAGCTAATGTGCAGGTGTGAGGCCCAGGTCAGAATCAGAGGATGTGGCATTTCCTGGTGTCCTGCCTTGGTGCCTCACAGTACTGGGAGCTCAGCAGCTACACTGCAACCTTGAAAGTAAGCACACTAAAAATTGTAAGCAAGTGAGAGAGATAGGACTGTGGTAATAATGTTAAGTGACTGCAATAAATATTAGAACAATACCACAAATTACTCTGATTTAAGATAAAGCTTCCAGCCATTTGTGAGTGTTGCACAGATCAAGTATTAAAATTTGGGGTTACAAAACAATAAAATGGTGCTGAGTTGTACTCCATTAATCTCAGTGAAGATAGATTCTTCTCTATCCCATATCCTCTCTTCCATGCACTAGTATTTTTCCAGTGGTACACAATAGTATTTATAGAAGGTCTTCGCAGATGAAGTGGAAATATTAATTTTAGAATGTGGGAGTCTACAGAACTGAAATCTCATTTTTTAAGAAAGTATTGACCTTTCTGTATTGTGTGAAAACTAAAAGCTGCAGTTCCTCAATGCAAGCACCACCTGGATAATACAGACTTTATATTTGTCTTCATCTCTTCATAACTTAGGCAGTTTTTTATAGGTGACTTATGGTACCTATGGTACCATTTTCAGAAAAAAAAAATTCTAAAAATAATTCTCAGGTAACTTGAATGTTTGCTAAGTGGCTGATTTACACACAAATACCTGCCACTCTCTGTACCCATGACTATTAGTGTATGCACAACATTTGTTTTGCACTTGTCATAATTTTGTTGTGTTCTGTTGGTTTTTCCACTCTGTTTACTCTGTTTCAGCTACCGAATTAAAGGCCAGATCCAATACCATATGATAGAAACTTTTGCACATCATAAATATTCATTGTGAGAAACTGCAAACAACCATTGCACCTAACAACTATACAACTCATTTAGTAACTGATTATACTTATCAAATACTTGCACAGAAATGAATGCAGAAATATATGCAGAAAAGACCAGTTTTAGCCATAATATATTTGCAAGGAGTACAACACCCAGATCAAATCCTTACACAAATATTTGCCTCAGATAGAGCTCCAAGACAGTTCTCCCTTTTTTCCCACTTAAGTTATTTTTGTTTTCCCCTCAGCAATAGAAGTATTCACAGTGCACAGCAGGAAAAAAAGCTAATTTAGAAGAATGAATCACCAAACCGTTTCTCAGCCTGTCAATATAATATCAATACTTCTAATTGCTATTGTTTATGTCATTAACAACCCATTCAAATAAAGCTGTTTAACGAAGATATGTTATCAGGTGTGGTATGTTACCATGACAGTTTCATTGTGGATTCCAGGGGAGATACAGACTTCAGAGAGAAATCTCCTCTTACTTATCAAGGAGAGCTGTTGAAACCTTGACACTTCCAATTTGCAGAGATCTATGCAAACCTTTCCCTTGGCATGGATTCAAGCTTCCTAAATTTCACTGTGAGCCTTAGGTTTGAATTAGTCCAAACCCCATAGTAATGCTCAGCCAAAATTGTTAATTTATGCCAAATTCACAGAGCCTTGAACGGTTTCCATTTCTTGTTAAATCAGTGCTGTACAGCTGGCTTAAAAATTGGTTCAGGTTTGGCAGTAAACTCGCAAATTAAATCTGACTCAGTTCTGTACCCACATTAAATCATGCCTGGTAAGTGCAAACCCACACGGGGAGGGGCAATCAGCGCTCCCACTGCAGGGAGACCTGGAGGAGCAGCCCAGGGGCAGATATGGAGAGCACGCAGCCCCTTCAGCTGCAGCAAGTGCCCCCTTCCAGCCTGATCCATACTGAAATGGCTTACTGGATGCTAAGAGGCATCCAGTATTAATGGATACAAGCATACCCTACTCTCTGCTATGGAGATTCCTCCTCCCCAGGCACTCTCACATTTTCCTTCCTTACTTTTCATCTAGCTGTTCTGTCCTCATTATGATAGCAATTAATATATCCCCATCATCTACCACTAACTAAATTTCAAGGACAAAAACCTCAGGATACAATTTTTCTTCTGGATTAGAGCTGCCTGAGGCAGATCATAGCTGTGCCAGCTCCCTGGGATTGAGTGCTCTGACTGACAAACGAGGGCTGTCCAACTTGGGATAATGGTGGTAGTTCCCACTTCCAGGTTTCTGCTCCCATTCCCTTCCTGCACCCTATGGGTGACAGGAATCCTCACATTGAGGCACTGTGCCACATGATGAGGTGAGCTGGCTGTCCTTCCCCATTGCCTCAGTACAACAGGACACAAGCTAAGGGAGCCAAGCACCAGCTGAGCCATCCAACAGGAGAGGTGAGAAGCTCTAAAAAAGAGTGGGCTGAGCAGACAGTCAGGAATGACTGTGGCTTCTCCCTGTTGTAAATCTGAACAATTTCTGAAGGCAGCAAGCAAGTGTCAGGAACATTAAGTCACCTCTGTGAGATCTGTGGGGGTTTTCTCACAAAATTTAAAATGGGATTTGCTAAAACTGAGACACAATTTTTGAAAACTGAAAGTTTACCAATTTTTCAATAACATTCTCAAATATAAAATAAACTTTTCTTTTTTTAAAAAAAAAAGATGTATTCAAATCTTTACTTGTCAAGATAAGAGTGGAATCCAAAAATCACTTCAAAAGCAACCTAGCTATAATTTTATTCACATTTTATTACAAAAAGTACATTAATATAAATATGGCCCCTATTTTACCCAAACTATTTTGTAAAGTATTCACTTATTTTTCTGCATTCACAACCTAAAAGAAAAAGGATATTTAGCTCTATCATAAAGTTGTCTGTTTCAGAAAGTGCCAGCTGACACCTAAATCCAGTGTCTGTGGCAACCAGTTTGCACACCATGTGCATCCATATCAAAACTGTAAAGTCATTTGATTTAAATCAGCAGCAAAGTAGTACAAAATAAAAATAAACATAAACCAGAAAACTTCAAACTTCGAGTTTTATTTTCACGATTGCCTGGGCAAAGCACACAGCTCCTGTTTCCAGATGTGCTTTCAGTAAGCGGTGCAGCTGCTCTTGGTTTCAGAGCGATGCAACACAGATGAACATCACAAAGTGGTCTGAAAACAGGATCTTAATTTATCTTTGGTTATTAAAAAAAAGATTTTAAAAAAACAACCCTACCAAAAACAAGAAAGCTTTTCCTCATGATGGGTGTTTTTGCTAAATCTTCGTTAGCAAACCAGTGAGGAAATGGGGAGGAGATATTCTTTCCACCCCAGGAGGGGTGAGCTTTGCCTCTCAGGGTAGATGCCCAGAGCAGGGTTGGCAGTAGCACCTGCTTCCTGTGGCCTCCACATGGCAGTAGTGTCTGAGTGTCTGGCCAAGCACCCATGTGACTCCCAGGACAATGCTCTGAATTCCCATACTTGGAGAAGCTGAGTTAATGGGGAAAAAAACAAGACACCTGGTGTTTTCAGCTCCTCATATCAGAATATTCATCTTTATGCCTTCCTCGCCCTGTTCTGGTCCTCCCTGTCCTCCCATCCACCTCAGCTGTCTTTCTGCCTCAGGCACATATCAGAGAACAACTTTTATTGCAGGAGACCTCAACCTGTGGAAGGCTAAGAGCCACCTTGGTCGATAGAGGTATTGCTGACAATGCTGAGAGTCATGGGGAGAATGAGAGATTTTATAACAGAAAGTGTAGACTGAATTCAGCCCCAGCTTCCCACATTTGCAGAAGTTAGAGCAAAACACTGATTTGTGCTCTGTGATGAAAGTAAATGTAGATGCAGTGATGGATCCTGAAACCAGTGCACTTTCCTGGTTATTAGAAATATGTGTTCTCCTTTGCAGTGTGTCCACTCACATTCCCTCAGGAATGGTACCAAAGAGCTTCACAGAGAGAGCCCAGCAGGGCTGAAATACCTGGGAATTTGCACAGAGAAGGAAAAGTGTGATGGTTTCTAAGGGGACAGTGTGTGTTTCAGTCTGCCCGCCCTTTGCTGCTTACAAGAAAATACTCCCTAATCAAATGCTTTTATCAAACAAATCCAAACAATCCTAATGGGAAAGTAGCGTGTTTAATATGTTCTTGGTATGCTATAATGGTTTCCATTAATCCTTCACATAATATTAAGATTTCAGCCACAGTCATTCATTGTATTCGTTCATTCTTGATTTTTAGTCATTTCTTTATCTCCTACTGTTTAACACACCACCAAGAATTTTTCATTTCTGCTCTAGGATCTATTTCCTGCCTTATGTTAAATTTAAATCTTTTTCACATTTATTTTATATGCATTTATCTCATTTATAGAAAAATTATGCTAATTCCAAGTGAATTTATGATCATTTAAGGATGCAATTGTGATAGTATAACAAAATATTACTGTTTTCACTGAGTCATAACATTTCCAAAATCACTATTTTTATGAGAGATAAACACCTTCAAATTTATGAAGGCTATTACATGTTTAATGACAAAATTAAGTGATAGCAATGAGAGGAGAAATAGGTACATTTAGACAAGGAGTAGAAAAAAATCTGAAATAATCAGGATGATCCTTTTGACAGAGATAAACCCATATTCTACAGTGTTGCATAAGCTCTACATAAGGATAAGCAATGTCTGTCATCTGACAGAGACACTACTAAGTTTCTCTGTCATTAAACCAGAAACAAATTGCTGGAAATACAGCCAAAGAATTTCTTTTAAGATTTGAGTATGTAGCTTTGGAAAAAGCACAATTATTCTATAAACTATTCTCTAGAAGGCTGTTCATGCAAGAAGTTATTGCAGAATGGCTTGGTTTGCTGTGCACTCATTGGTCAGTTTATATATGTTGATAGTCCCTCAAAACCAGGCTGGAACAAAAAGGGGGAAAAGAGACATGTGTCTGGGAAACTGGGAGGTTTTGAAGTGAGGAGAGTAAAATTGACATTAAAAATGATGAGCAAAATGATCTGATGCAGGAGAGATTGTGACCATCTGTGCATATGTGCAAAGCGAGGTGCCATCCTATTCATGGTGCAAATGGAAAATCATGGAAAGGAGAAGGCTGTAATGTCCTCTAGCAACTTATGGAAGAAATGAGCTAGTGGATCTCTCTTTGCACAGTCAACACTACCAGTATGTTCCCAGCAGGAAAAAGGAAAGGGACCAGCTGAGCAAGACTTGGGTTATAAGTAAAAATTGGAAACCCTAACCCAAAAGCTGGAGGAGAGCAGTAAGACCCTGCCACTCACACAGATGATGCCTTTTTGCAGAGGGACAAGGGGTAGTCCCTGAGTTCTGGGCACAGCTGAAGTGGGGAGCCCTAGGCACATGGGTGCCAGGGCTAGAAATAGGACACTGCAGAGCTTTTTGCCACAAGCCATGAGGCTCCACCACTCAAAAAGAGAAGAGCAAGGAGCACATATGAGCCCCAGAGAACTCTTGGAGGCAGTCAAAGAGGAGTTTCCTTTCTTCCAAATGGGCAAGTGAAACCATCCTACAGAAACCAAAGGATTTACTGATTTTTCATTCTTCAGCAAGAGAAAGTGTGATTTGCTTTCCCTCCATCACTAGATATTTGACCTATCCCAACAAAACCACCATTTCTTCTTTTCCCTTTCTTCCTGCTGTTTTTTCTTACTGAGCTCACAGAAAGGTAAATTAGTATGCAGGGTAGAAGGCAGAGGGGAATGAGGCAGCCATTGCAGACTTATAAGAGGAGACTTTGGCATCCTGGATAATATGATGCAAACAAGAATCCTGAAGCACAGGAATAAACTGGAAACCTACCTTATCCAAGATAAGTCAAAGGGGATTTTTTTTCTCCTCAACTTGAATGGGTATATGAACAAAAAATCTTTCTTTCCATCTTCTTACAGATGGTACTAAGAGTATACAGTTGAGAATCATCAGCATTAAACCAGAAGATATGAAGGTCACTTATCTAAACTTCCATCCAGCCCTAAGCAATGTAGATGCTAATATACACTCATTTCTTTAAAAACTCAGATGACTCATAAAATGGGAACTAAAATCTTCCATTTCCCAACATTATTGTGGCATTTTATTAGTTAAGACTATAATACAGAGCAAATTCTCCCCATCATCAACATATTTTTTTCACACTGTTTAAGAAATGAGGAGTTTGCAACAAAAGCTCCATTTCAATATTGCTATTTAAAAAAAAAAAACTGTCATATTTTTATGTTGCCCCATCATTAGACTTCTCAACTTCCATCAGTATATTAGCAAAGAACCCTGCAACTACAGCTGCTTTCTAAAATATCATAACTGTTACCTCACACTTTTCAGCAACACCAAGGATCAGGCTTTGATTACTCTGCATCAGAGCTGACGGGGCAGGAGAAGGGGCAGGACTAATTCGATCTTCTGTGACAAGGTGGTTTACTCAGTGGGTGAGGGAAAGGCTGTGGATGTGGTTTATGCACTTTAGTAAAGCCTTTGACACCATTTCCCAAAACCCCCATGGCTGGCTGAATGGCCCAGAGAGCAGTGGTCAATGGGGTTACATCTGGAGGGCAGCAGCCACAAGTAGTGTCCACCAGGGCTCAGTATTGAGGTCAGTCCTGTTTAACATCCTAATCAATGCTCTGGATTACAAGATGGAGTGTTGCCTCAGTCAGCTCTCAGGCAATAACAAGCTGGGCAGGAGTGCTGATCTGTTGTAGGGCAGGAATGCTCTGTGGAGGGATCTGGACAGGCCAGATCCATGGGCCAAGGCCAATGGGATGAGATTCAACAAGGTCAAGTGTCAGGTCCTGCACTTGGGTTACAACAACCCCACATAGGCTGGGGGAAGAATGGCTGGAAAACTGCCCAGAGGAAAAGAACCTGGCCAACAGCCAGCTGTGACACAGCTGTGTTCAGCATGTGAACGTGATCCAGCTGTGCCCTGGTGGCCAAGAAGGCCAAAGGCATCCTGGCCTGTATCAGACATGGTGTGGCCCACGGGACCAGGGCAGTGATTGTTGCCTGTGTCAGCACTGCTGAGGATGCACCTCAAACCCTGTGTTCAGTTTTACTACAAGAAAAACATTTTGGTACTGGAGTATGACCAGAGAAGAGCAACAAAGCTGGTGAAGAGTCTGGAGAAAAAATTTTGTGAGGAGTGGCTTGAAGGAGTTAGAGATGTTTAGCCTGGAGAAAAGGAGGGTCAGGAGTGACTTTATTGTTCCCTACAATCACTTGAAAGGAGGCTGCAGTGAGGTGAGGGTCACTCTCTTCTCTCAGGAAACAAGTGACAGAATGAGAAGAAATGGATTTAAGTTGTGGCAGGGTAGGTTTAGACTGGATATTCAGAACAATTTCTTCACAGAAAGAGTTATCAAGCACTGAGGTTGAGGTTGTCCAAGGAAGTGGTGCAGTCACCATCCCTGGAGGTGTTTAAAAAATGTGTAGATGTGTCACTTAGGGACATGTCTTAATGGTGGACTTGGCAGTGCTGAGTTAATGGCTGGACTCGATGACCCTAAAGGTCTTTTGCAACTTAATTATTCCATGATTCTATGACTTGTCTCCAGATTAAGATACCTGCATGTAGTATTTTATCCAAGTTCATGTTTTGACACATTCAGTTAGGTATCTTACTCTGGAGATGAATCCCACTCTAAACCTTTAGTAGTGAGATGGCATGGGACTCTGTTACTATGTCAACTGTGTGCATGGCAAATTTTTTTCTTTTTCCTTTTTTTCCTTTTTTTAGGAGGAGATGGCTCTACAGAAGTTCATGTGATGGTTCACATTGTCTGCACACAAGTATATATGCACCCTAGAAGGCAGCAGTCCTTTTCTCTGTAGTGATGGAACTTTATGAGTTCATATAGTTGTTTTTCTGATTTCCCCTCATGAAGGCAAATGTTAGTGATAGATAATTTCTCCTATGGTGTTGCAGCTTTTTCTCTTCATTTGCCACATTCTGTCTAGGCTGTTCTATATTTGTCATGAACATCTCTTGCAAAAAGCCGCTGACACTACTAGAATCAAGGTTGTAACAGGCTGATTTATCACTGTTAGAGGTATTTTATTTCATCTTGACTAAAATGACTGTCATTATTACAGCACTTTTCTAATTATGAGCTATTTACTTGTTCAATATTTGATAGTTTTGCAAGATAAAATCTTGCAATCTGCTCCCACATCAAAGGCCATGGTTTTAATTTAGTTTGTTCATTTTCTGTGGGCCCATTACCTCTCTCATTGGTAATTTCTCTGATTCTTTTAATGTGACCAAACAAAGGAGTTAATCTTCCCATTCAAGGTGCCTTTTGACTGAAAATCCACCAGTGCACCTCCATTTTCCAACACCAAGCACTCAGTTTTCACACAGCAAAGATTTGACACAGAAGATGTCAGTCAAATCAGTCTGACTTTCACTGAGAGCCTACTCTCCAGCTTTTATATCCTCAGGACATTCCTGTAGTTCCATTTCCCTATATGCAAGAAAACCCCACCTGCATGCAGATCTTTGTGGCTCTTTGACTTCCTTAATATCCACGTCATCATGAAATGTACAAAGTAGTATTAAATATACCAGAGTTCTCCATGGAGATTGGATCAAACAAAAAACCAAAATAAATAATTCAGCCACACTATGAGATCATATTTTACCTCCTCATTCAATGTCATTAATGGCCAAATGATGCTTGTCCATCTTTGAATGTGAAGTCCTGTAATTGAAGAGGGTCTTTGTGAATAAGTTACACGGTATCTTGGCAACAGAGAAAGAAACTTCTTCCATACTACTGAGATTACAGCTGCATAAACTAAACATTCAGCCCTCTGGGTGAGCAAACTAACAAAACCTAATCCCTAGGGTTTTCCACCAAACTGACTTGCTGTCCATGTGCTACAGGAAATCTTCCCTCTGCCCCCTCCCTGTGCAAATTAAAGTGATGGGAGCACCAACACAACCACAGCAAACACTGCAGTAGTTGGAGCTCACCCCTCCCTCCCACCTCACCCCATGCCCCAGCAGAGAGCTACCAAGGCCCATAAATTTAAATCTGGTCCTGACAGTTTTATTGGGCCAGAACTACAGTGCTGATCCGTGCTGGATTCAGCTGCAAGCCTGGGTGATCTTTCTGGCTTGGCTCTCACCCTGAGCAAGGATGCCTCTGGGAAGTTTCAGCTCCAGTTCAGTCATGCCAAGGAAATGGGCTGCACATCTCAGCTGAATTATTTTGCCTCTAACAATCACCGTCTGACTACAATGCACTTGGTGATGTTCTTCCTTTTCAGATTTGTCCTCCTCCTCAAAAGTAGTCTTCTTCCAGTGTATAACCTTGTGCTTGCTGACAAGACAACACTTAAAGCTGGCTCAGTACTGTCATTAAACTGTCATCTAGTACAGCCCTATTTGAGGATATACTCTTTGCATCTACAATGCTTTAGCTTATCTGTACCAACCAGAGGCTCCTAAAATACTTTATTCTTCATGTCATACCTCAGGTGGCAATCCCCTTGCCCTCTCCTCTCAACACACAAACACACTCTCAACAGCTTGGGTCAGAATGGGGGTTTGGAATTTCCTGTTAAACTTTTTTTTTCTTTTGTTGGGTTTTTTTGTTTGTTTTTTTGGTTTTTTGGGGGGCTTTTTTGGTTAAGTAAAGCTTACACAGGCCTATCACAAGTAACTTGCAATCTAAGAAATTATAAGGAGTATAAGCACTCTGATGGAGTAGACCTGCAAATCAAAGTATTTCCTTGAGTCATATCTGCCCACACTGGCAGGTGACAGGAACATTGCACTTCACTTGCCACATGTAATTATAGCTACTGAATCAGTTTTTTCAGAGCAGAGGTTGTTTCTCAAGTCCAGAAACTGTGGAGCAACATTTGCACACAGACAAACACTTA
>VWYP01016001.1:160858-189203 GCA_013400435.1 Pycnonotus jocosus | reverse complement strand
AAACAAACAAAAAAAAAAACAACCACACGAAAGAAGAATTAAAGTGATGAATAATGAAAAAAACCCCAAAAACTAAAAGGAAAACATGATGATTGCCATTCCTTGATGTCTTCCAGGAGTTGCGCATTAATCAAAGGTCTGGCACTAGCTAAAGACAGGGAAAAAACACCTCAACAACCATAAGATATGAAACTCAGTGACTTACTGGTCTACTTCTGGCCTTACAATCTTAGGTTACCTGTCCTTATAAAGCTTTGTACAAGATCAAATTGATATTGAGGGATTGTTGTAGGTAAAGTTTGTTTTTTTTTTTTTTAAGCAGAAAGAGTAATCTTTTTAACCTGTCCTTCTGCTCTGAAATAGCAGCAGTCTCAGTAGCTCCATTGCTCAGTCTGCCAATAAAAGTGGAGGCACAGAGCGGACGGGTTTCCTGCCTGCCAGCCCAGCACAATTTTGTCCTTTCCATCACACATAGGGGTAGTAATGCAAAGGTTAGCAGGACAAAGTGTGCACAGGCAGGAAAAAACAAGGTCTGGTCCTTTTTCCAGGTGTCCTATCACAGCAGGGGGAACAGATGGGAAGATCAGCAAAACTTGGATGCACAAAAAAAGCTGCTTCATTGGGCAGCATGCTACCTCTTGGAAAATATGACCTTCCAAAGAGAGCTTCCCCCTAAAATCCCTGGCTTAACATTGCCTTACATTACAAGGAAATGTCAATAAAAGATTTTGAGGTAAGCAATAGGTCTGATATTTCTGGTTTTGTTCCTGAAAAGGCAAATTTACAACTGAATTAGTCATTAGAAAGTCAATTCACAGCTGTGACAAACAAGCCAAGAGTTATTCAAGTCACAGTATCACCAATAATATTAATGATCTCAGTAATGAAAAGCTGATGAGTTTTAACAAGTGTTATCTGACACAGAAGATAAATACTATTAAATATGAAAAGTCTCTTTAATTACACGTGGAGTTTAGAGGCTTATAAAAACCGAGCTCATTGGTATGCCACCGACCCCTTCACCTGTCACTGGGCAAGATAATTCTATTGCTCAGTCACTGCCAGCACCACCTGAGCCCTGGCTTTCCACAGCACATGGAGGCACGAGATTTCTGCTCTGGATCTTTCCACAAGGAAGCCACAGGCTCAAGGCAATTACAAAACCAGTGCTGGTTTAGTTCTGTACAGGTGGGTGGCAAAGCTCTCAGGCAGACAAAAATGTTACCACATTTAAATGGATTTAACTGTGTGTTTTTCATATGCAAGGACCTTACAGAGATGCCTATGTCATGTTTTTCTCTGAAACTAGTAGTTGCAAAAGCATATTGTAGCTCTTGAAAAAGACTTAAAAAGGCACAGTCCAACAGTCAATTCCTGACCAGGAATTGTAATTTAGAATTCAGCATGCTTTTGTTTCAGTGCCTGTGACAAACACTTTGCTCAAATGCTTATAAATACCTGTCTGCTTTTCACTAGGATGGCAAGTGTCTGTTTAAGAAAAAATATCTTTCCCAACCTTCACACTTCTTTACACCTGTATTTTTATACCAAAATTTAAAACAGCAGATAAAAAACGAGTCTTCTTCATCTTAATAGGCATCATGCTTTCTTAATATTTGCAGTGCTTCGATTAAGTTGTTTTGGTGAATGAAATTTAACCTGCCCTCATGAATAACAGAACCACTTCTTACTAATTCTACTCTATGGCAGGAGGATAAGAAAGAAATACAATTTTATAAAATTGCACCTCTGGCTATATTGTCCCTTCCACAGACCTCTTTAAATATCCCCATATTTAACCTTAAAAAGCTGAGTCATGTTCACAGTAGTTTGCAGGGTAAGCCTGGGATTCAAGGCATCTCCATCTCTCGCAGGGAATGGAATAATGAACCATCCAGACATAGAAGGATTAAAATCTCAGATGAATGATTTTTTTGCAGCATTTTCTTAAATAAATCATTTTATTTATGTCTTAAAGACACATATATCAATATAATTTGTCAAAAGTATGATATATATTAATTAAATTTCAATAGTACATATACAGTTATAATTAACACACTACAAATCCTGGTTTCATTTAACAGAGAACTAAAGTAAAAATACTCCTAAGCCAAGGTCCTTTGAACATTTGCGATCCAATCCCACTTTTTTGTTTTCTAGGAAGAAGAAATTAGGTGCTAACAGATATGTATATAAGACACATATTAAAAGTAGTTGGGGTGAGTTTCTGTGTATGTTGTCCCATATGTCATTTCCACTCAGGTAGGAAAGAATATTTCCTATTCTCTTTTCATCTATTTAACATGGTAGAAAACAAATTGGGAGCAAGTCCTAGAAGAAGGAAGAAGAGAAGGGAGAGAGTGGGGTAGAGAATGAATTAATGAAGTAGCTTCACTTCAGTTACAAGTTGTTTGAAAACAGAAGTAAAATCCACCTCTCCCTGGCTTGCTGAATGACACTTTAGCTGTAAGTCCTATCCTGCTCATTTTCACTGCGTGCCACCAGCACTGGAATGCATTTGTGGGGATTAGTGGTGCTTTGAGCAGCTATTTGGGTGTCACACAGGTAAGCATCCATGCTGACAAGCATTAAGTGTGCAAACTCCAGTAGGAAACAAGACCCTCTTGTGCCTCCCAGGCTGGGACTTTTACATTTGGTGCTGTCACTTGCTGTGGAGTTACTTCTGGCTGCTTTTAAAAGGATTATGCAGTACTGTATAACAGATTCCACTCCTAATTGGCAAAGGCTGCAAGACCTTACCCTGTAAGGTGCAATGTTTTTCCTTTGATATGTTCCACTCTATTGCTGCCAGAAGCTAAGGACCCTCAGCCCTTCCAGGAGTTGTTCAGATCACCTCAGGATCCAGTCTGCTTCAGCCTGTTAACATTCCCTGGGCATTATATTATTATCACCATAGAAACAGATATAAAGTGCATTTGACTTAAGGAATAAGCACAATTAATATTTTATAGCTCAAATTTAAAATGCTTTAATAATTGGAATAAATTTATATCCTTTTATAATCAGAACCAGATACTCTCAAATTTTGAAAAGATACAGTATTTTTTTTTAAGCTTTAAAGTTGCCTCCATTAAAATCACTGGAGGTGTTAAAGACATGCCTTTGACTTTTAATATGAATGAAGTAAACTCTTAAGTATCTGATCTAACCACAGGATTTTTTATGAATGGTGGGATATAATACCCTCATGAGAATATGGTAAGAGTTTCACATCTTTACAAAGCAAAGAGCCTTGATGTATTTATTACTTACTTTGTACTGCCCTAAGCATTTGAGAGGCCAAAAAAGAATGGTGAAAGGAGGAGGATCAGCAAAAATCAGAGTATGAAAAGGATGTGAGGTTTTTCTGAGTATCAAAAGGAGATGAAAAGTTTAACATATTTAATTATGAAATTTCTGTGGAATTATAACTTAAACCATTGACCTGAAGGCTGTAATTCCTTATACCTCTGAGACCAACCCCACTGAAGCTGTGTTAAAAACACAGCACATAACTGTGTGTCAAAACTGGCCAGCCACATGGAGAACCTTGTCTGCAGATACCCACCTGGGTCTACCTGAGGAAGCAACTCGTTGCATTGCCAGAACTGTCTTTGCACAATGCTTCTGGGTGGCAACAGGCAGGAAACTTTTCTGGTCACTCCACAGCTCCCAGGGCAGCTCAGTGGCACTGTGGGAGGGAGACAAGACACCAAATTTCACAATAAGCAGCTTCAGCATCTTATTCTGAGCTCACTGTCTTCCTTGGGGAAAATCACAGAGTAAAAGCATTACACTTTGTGGCAGGTTACTGTGCACCAGATCTCTGGGTGCCTTCAGACACCTGCCAGCTCAAATCACCAACACCAACATGCATGCACACATGAGATACACAACACCTGAGTTGTCCTACACAGCAGATAAGCTGACATCTTTGGTACAGTAAGGCCAGGGAAAATATGTTTGTGTCCCATCATCTCAGTGGGTTTAGGAGGCTCTTGCCCGGAAGGCACAATCAGAGGATCAGTGAAGCACTGTTTGTGTTCATTGCCTCCATGCCTGCTTTTCTCCAAAAGCAAAACTCCTGTTGGCTCCAATGTTGCAGTATCCGAGGGAAGGTATTCTTCAGTATCATCTGAGGCTTTTGCTATCCTTGTCAAGTGAAATACCACAGATGATGCAAAGACTCCTGAGACAAAAATATTTTCTCTCTCAGGAAATGAAATTGTGAAAAGAAAGAATTAATGGTTCATCTGGTAAAATTTTACAATGTATTTGATCATCGAGCAGTCAGAAACTGCCTATACTATGTCTCTGCTTTTATTACACAAAGCATCTAAAGGCAACAATCCCCAGTGGACAGAGAAATGTATCATACATGGGTGCATTATAATCCACATGGACTTTGTTATGGTTTGCTTTTTGTTCAACCTTGCCTTAAAAATCATCCCTTAAAATCACATGTAGATTTGAAACTGCAAGTAAATGACAAAATATCTGTAAGATGTGTGGCAAACATACTGAGAAAAATCAACCAAAACTTAGTACTTACAGTAATAAACTGCAGAAATATTAAGACCTTATGTAGTAAACAACTTCATAGCATGCAACCTGGGAAATAAACACAAATGACTGGGAGTGTTTATTTTTCCCATTCTAAAATAACCCCTTGTGCTTTTTCATTTGCTTGGTTTTGTTTTGGGGTTTTCGTTTAAAAACAAACAAAAACAAACTGCTGAAAAAAACACTGCAAGAAGACATAAAAAGTTTTAACTTTTATATTCCCAAACACAAACCTGTGCATCTATCCATCTAGCTAATATACACTGCAGTTTGATCATCTTTACTGCCCTACAGAAAGCAAAGTCAAAAGAAGCAATAAATACCTACTTATTTAAAATGGAATTAAATTCAGCTAAGAACCTGTTGGAATATTTATAGTTGTACTCTGCATTCTTCCATTTATTTACAAGTTTACATCAAAATGCAGCTATTACAATAATTGTAAAGCATTTCAGGGAAACCAGGGATATTTTACCCTTCTTTTAAAGGCAGTTGGGCAACAGACACAGAAATGTATCAAGAAACTGTTCAAAGGTGCTCAGTGAACCATTATCAGAGGCAGAAACCAAATTCAGAGACCTGAATAGGGGAGAAAATAAAGCATAAAACTTAAGTTAAAAAAAATTGTGGAATTGTTGTAGAAAGACATTGGGAAAGATCTCTCAGTGTCTCCCATGGAAGAAGGGAAGGGAAGCTAGGGTTTTTGTTGTCCAATTCAGAGATACAAGAGATCTGTGCTCCCCTGCAGCTGAACAGTTCTATACTTGTATCAGATGTGGGTGGGAAAAGTTCTTTTCCCCTGATAATAGATTATCAGGATTTCCATTCAGTGTGAATGCCCCCATACTACTCACTGCTAGTGCCTTCACTCCAAATAAATAAATAAACAAAATGAACACAAAAAGATCTTATTTTTCTCTCAGTATAAACTAGGAAAAGAGACGAAATCTCAAAAATTTTCATGGAAAGTAAAATACCCAGGGTGTTATATCTGGGAGGTATAAACTCCCCAAAAGGTATTTTTTTCTCCAGACCATGCTACTTCTGTATGCTATTACTTCTATATCTTTCTGTCAGAGAAACATAGAAGGAGCAGGACTGGGAGATGCAGCCAAGCGCAGCCACCTGCAGATACCAGGAAAACTACAAAATATTTGCTGGAGCAACAGATGCCAATGTTTAGCTTGCTACAGCTATTGAGGAGAAACAGGAGAGGGAAAAAAACATGAGGATAGCTTTGCTTACTGAAGGATGGAGAGATTAAATTAAAAGATGGCTAAATAAAAATGTAAATCTGTGTTCATATGTCTTTTCTGGGAGGTATAAAATGTGCAGAATAAGCAGGAACATATAGATTGTTGTTTTCCTTTGACTCAAGCCACAGTAATATTTCTGGTCTCAGAAATCTTCACTCTCATTGAAAATTAGGTGTTCCTGACAGAAGTTTCACATTTTAGAAGTTTTCAGCCTGAGGGTCAGAGCTGCAGTGCATAGGAGTCAATAATGTGAAGTGAAACAATGTAAATAATGAAATCAATGGGAACACTCCCAGAGAATCTAACTCCTTGCTGACTGTGCCATAAGACAGTAAGAATACACCCAATGGAACTGAAATCCTGGAAGGAAAATTAATTTAGAAAGATATGTTTCTACATTTCTTAATGTAAAAAGAGCTGGGAAGGAATTCAACCATTTGTCACTACAATGCCCCTCATGGAGATGCAATGATCCACCTTTCCAAGAGCCCAGGCGAGCAGCGAGATGTGACATTTGTGCTGGACAGCAAATTGTTACTGGGGAGAGAAGCTATATTCCTTGATTGTTTGGCATATTGACAATAAACCTATATTTTCTGGCAATGAAGATTTTTAAATTTGGTTTTCAAGGTAAAAGGAAAAGAAATCATGTTGGGCATGAGAAATGCACTAGCAGGGATGAACAGATGGTACTGTAAATAGGAATAGGTCAGAGCTTTCCTCTTCTTTCTGATTTCTTCTCAAAGGTTTCATTAGATCAATGCCTTGAAAAGCTGAGCAAATTGTAAAGGCTGAATAAAAAGCAATATGGAATCATTTGAGAAAAGTTGGATTATATGTAACCATAGAAAATAAAACAAAATGTACTAGGAGTGTAAAGTGATATTTCTGCTTGTCATGTAAAGAAATACACCTACTTACCTTCTTTTTCATCATTTGCCTTTTCCTGTTTTCCAGTTTAGTGGAATTAATTTGGGTTCTGGGGATCCCTTCAACTCCACTGTTCGGCCACAACCTTTAGGGGATCCAAAATTGCTGGTATTTTTCTGGACAAGAGCTCTGATCTAGGGATTCCTTAGCATTCAGCTTTATTAGACAAAGAAGTAAAGCACAGACTGACTTAATGGCTTGCACAAGGCAACAGTGGAAATCTGGAACAAAATAGAGAAAGAAACGCGTGTCTTCCCAGGCAGGATTCAGCACCAAAACACATAGATCACTCTTTTGTCACTTACCTCAGTGTTATCATGGAAACAGAACAGGAATTAAATTCTGACAAATAATCAATTATGTAAGCAAGGCAATCTGTCCTGGGAAAGGAATGTTTTAATCACCGTTTTCCCCTCAGTCTTCCCCCAAAGCCTGATGACTACAGCGTTGCAAATCAGGAGATCAGATCTGGCGGAATAAAGCAGAAAAGGATACAAGTTCTTTAGTGTTATGACTTTAGTGAACTTCACTGAGGTTACAAAAATGCAATAATTGTCCTCTGCATAACTGAAAGGCTGAGGCTCATTGGAAATTCACAGGATGATTTCTGGTTTCTAACTGCTTATTGCTTCTCAGTTCCTGGTATCCTGTTAAGGATAGGAGAAACACTGCTGCTGGTCACTCTTTTGAAATGATAATGAAAAAGTTAATTCTCTTGGAACTAATCAGATATTACATATCATTCTACAATTATTCTATTGAACAAAGGTCTCTCTAAAGAAAAATTAATCCTACATGTCTAAAGGATGCATGTATTTTCAATTGTCACAAATAAGAGATCTATTCACCCTCTTAGCATCAATTTTTGCTGCATGGTTTCATGAAAATCGTTCTCTTCAAAATTCATAAGATCGCTGTGTTCATTTAATTTCAGCTGTTCTAAAAAAAGATATTAGCACTTTGCCAAAAATATGGACCTCATTGCTTGTAATAAGGACTGCCCAATAGCTGGATGAGTTCAAAGGATCCCTGCCTTTTTTAATTCAAGACTGAATAGCACTATATCTTCTTTTGAATGCTGGAACTATAAAACCATCTGCCCGTACAGTTGTTCTAAATTTCTCATTATTTTATGCTGCATAGTATGTGTTTGCTATTTTAAATTACAGTGCTGCAATTCACATGCACTGGCACAAGAGATGGAACCTGAAAAATCTTGATGCCTGCTAAAGGCTGATGTACTTGAGGGAGAGCATAACAAGTTGGCATTAATGCCCTTGTTAGTGTTTTGTATTTACAGCAGGTGGTTTGAAACTTGTGCTTGTTGATGATAGGTATATCAAATCATGTGTCTGGCAGCTTTGACTCAACACCTCCCAGTTGTAAGGCTCTGCTGGCCCATCTTGTGGTTCCAACACTCTAGCAGGGTACCTGCACCATGCTGTAATACACCCAAAGATGAAGGAGCTGCAACCAGAAATTTTCCTGGTGATGGACACTAGTGTAGGTACCTTGTATTTTTCAGACTGACAAAAATAATGCAACAACGGATACACATAGAAAAAAGCTGACATCCTGGGATGTTCCTGTTGGCATATCCTTAAGGAAATCCCACCACATTCATGAACTAGTGTAAAATGTTTATGAAGGAAAGGAAATGTCTATGAAGGAAAGGAAATCCATATTTTAAGACAAATTCCTTGCTGGGAATCTTAGAAGTCCAGACCTGGACAGATATAGTGCTTTTCTCTGAGATTTCCCACACAGGTTGTGGGCCACTGTGTTTTTCTTTCTCGCCTCCATCCTCCTGAGATCCAAGGAAACAATTGCCTACAGCCTTGCCATTTGTTGGCAAGATTTTTCCATAAATCATGTCTAATAAAATTTCCTGCAGAAAAAAACTGGTGGTCTACTTCAAATTTCTGTTATCCCTTCTCATAAATAGTGTTGTATGTCCACACAGGGCATTTAGCTTAAAATGTAATAGCCATTATATCTTTTTAAGTTGGAGTCTAAATTTTTCTGTATTTCCTAATTTAATTGAAGAATGTTTATACAGCCTCCTAAAATAATTGTTTCCTAACTAAGTTAAAAATCATACTTCTGACAAGCAACTAATAAGCCACTGCAGTTAGCAATATAAACTTTCTCCTAACAAACATAAACTAAGAGTGACAGAGATATGATAACTGATCTAATTATGTCATAGAATATGATATTTAAAAGAAGCTTTATTTAAATGAAGTTAATGCTGTCTGTAAAGTGTTTTCAGTACTTAAAGGTCAGAAAAAAAATGGTGAGGAGTTCAATAAATTATTTGCTACTTCTGTTACTGGGGAGAAATCTCAAAAAGAACTAACAACCCACATCTATGCAACAGGCCACCACAGCCAATCTGCTCCAGATGTAAGAACTATATATCAGAACTCAGCTGAAAGTTGAGCATGGTGTTCTCTCCCACTGACCACAAAACCAAATTGTCTCAGCACTTTGACAGCTGAACAAGCAGGAATGAATGAATGATGCTTAGGGTTGGAACTTGTGAGTGCCAACTTGTGAGTGTACGGCTTCCCAAAACCTGTGCAAGGACACATCACCCTTGGAACACACAATTCCTAATTTTGTCAAGTTTGGTGTCTCCACAGGTTGTCTCTCAAGTCGCTGTCACTTGTTTAACCTAACAGTGTCTTGGGATAACTTCAGAGGTTAACTGGAACTTGAAGGTATTTTGGTTTTCTCCCTCTCCGCATATTCGCTTCCCTTCAGCTGCAGGTTTTCTCCATATCACACCCTGCTTTCACACTTCTACATCCATATCAAGCAGTGATCCAGACATAACATGGAGCAGAATAGGCCAGACCTGAGCTGGCTTACAGTGAACACTGCCCAGCCAAGTTGACCCTATTGCAACAAAAGGTTTGAGGTCCTGACCTTAGTCCCAGCCACCTCCACATTCCTGCATCCGTGTCACACTTCCACTAGTGCTCTCACTTCTGGCTGCAAATTATCTGCCTGCACACTCCTCTGCTCAGCTTCCCCCATCCTATTTTACTTGGAGGGTTCCTGGCTTCACCCACTGCTGCTCTCAGTGCAGAGGAGGCAAATGGCAAAATGGAGATCTCAGATTTCACTGCCATCCATAACCTGACCTGTGGTTGTTTGACAGCACAAACGACTCGGGCTCCAATCAGAAGGCTGAATATCTGACTCCACTTTATTTCCAGGAGTTGTCTCCCTTTTATACTATTCTACACAGACCAATTGATTGGTGAAACAAAGGCAAACCTTTCTAATCCCATCGGTCAAACCAGATGGATATCAAGAGAAGTCCACCCTGAGAAAAGGAATGTACCATATATGTAAGCATTTGTCCTGTTTACAGAAAATTCCCTGGGAAAGGAATTTCAGAAACTAAAACCTGTCTCAAGCAAGAGACCAAAACTGCACTGACCCATTGTTGTGGTTTAGGAAGGTATTCTCCAATTTAGTGCTGTGACTAAGACCCCATGCCGTTCGGTCCGCTCTCCATCCTTCACTGCCGCAGGACAGAGAGGAGAATTGGAGGCACAAAAGGTAAAGATCACAGGTTGAGATAAGAACGATTTACTGGAAACAAGCAGTAACAACAACAGTGTTAATAACAAAAGCCTACAAAAGAAAGACTGATTCACATGCAAAATGCTCACCACGGAGTCCAAGACCCAGACACCCAACTGAAGCCTCTCCGACCAGAAGAGAACCCTTCTCCTCGGAAGACACTGCCTTCCCCTGCTTTGGCCGCGATGTGGGAAGCTGTGGAATACCTCTGGGTCTAATTCATGGCACCTCCCAGCTACTGTAAAAATTAACCCTGTCCCAGCCAGAACCAGGACACCCGTATACACAAGTTTATCAGCAAGGTCAGGAGCGTATGTGCAGACACCAGGAGTGAGCAGATATTCTCCATCCACTTTTCAGTCCACAAAGGGTTGGCACCCATCTCAGAGGGGTGCAGAGCCCTAAAATGGGACCATTTCTCCTTGGACTGACTGACTGACTCAGAGTACAGCTGGGTGAAGGTGATCTGCGTGAGGGAACAAAGAGGGAGTTAAGTCTATCAGCAAGGACTGGAATGATTTGGGTTGGAAGAGATCTTAAAGACCACCGAGTTCCAACCCTCTTGCCATTGCATACCTTCCACCAGACCAGGCTGCTCAAAGCCCCATCCAACCTGGGCTAGGCTGGGCTTTTCACAATTTCTCTGGGCCACCTGTTGCAGTGCCTCAACATCCTCACATTTCTTCCTAATATTTGTCTAAATCTATCCTCTTTCAGCTTGAAGCCATTGCCCCTTGTCCCACCACCACATGTCCTTTTGGAAAGACCCTCTCCAGCTACCATTTAGGAACTGAAATGCTGCTTTAAGGTATCCCAAGTCTTCTTCATGGTAAACAACCCAGTTCTCTCAGCCTGTCTTTATAAGAGAAGTGTTTCAGCCCTCTGATTATCTTTGTGGCCCTCCTGTGGGCCTACTCCAGCATGTCCACATCCTTCTTGTGCTGGGAACCCCAGAGCTGGACACAGCACTCTAAGTGAGGTGAGAGCAGAGTAGATGAAGGATTTGGTTGAGATTTTACACTCTAATTTCAGACATGACTCTTCAAGTGCTCAAATGGTAGGCACATTGTCAGCTCACCTCTAGTTATCTGCTTCCCTCACCTCAGCCCTGCTTTGAAAATGCAGACAAAGGTAAAAATTCCTTGCCTTAACTGTAGTCTCACAGTGTTCAAACAGACTGTCATTTTTCTCATGGCAGACAAGTAAAAATGACAAGCCTTATGCTTGTTGTAAAAAATAGTATGCCATAAAATGTTATTAAATGCATCTCCACCCAAATACCGTTTCATCTAAATCTCCCTCTTCTCAAAAGAAACTGAGCTAGTTTACTGGAAAGTGATAAAATAACATGTTTTTTGCTCAGTAAAAATTATAGTTAATCTCCGCAATTTCTTGTTAAGACTAGTCTCCCTGTGCTATGCTTGTAATTTGTCATTTTTACCCTGTAACTATCCCAGCTATCTACTAAAGATGCAGAAAATTTCCCTTTACACAGACAGAAAAGAGCTGCTTTTCACAGTCTCAGTCCTGCTTCACTCTCAGCATGGGAGAAGAAGGGTAATATCATCCTGATGATGGAATTCAAGCAGTCTGCAGCCAACTTCTGCATCAGCCTTTCAACACGGAGGAGGCTGCAAGACCAAGACATAAAGCTTTGCCTGCCTCTGGTCCTTAGGCAAAGGCGACCTGCTCCTGTGGCATCTTCCCATCTGCTCCTGTGCCCTGCAAGCACACAGACTGACCCACAGCATTGCCTGCAAGCTGTAGGGCAAACCACGGGGTGCTTTACACCGCAGGATAGATCCTGCAATCAGGGGCATGATAAGGTGGGAATGTAGAGAGGAAGAAGCCCATGACCCCAGGGTGCAGCTGTGCCAAAAGGCACAGACCGATGTGTCCACTAGCACACTGTTGCTGACCTGTGGGCAGTCAGGAATTAGGATGTGACCTTCTGCCTCCCTTTCTGATCTCTAGTTAACAGTCTAGTAAAGGAGATGCTGTTCTTCATGCTGCTGCTGCTGCTGGAAATAAAGCATTTATTGGAAAGCAGGGTTATGTCACATAGTTAAAAGCACATGTTTTCAGGGGCTTTTACAACAAAAAGGCATAGTGCCTCTGCAACTTGCAAAGTAAAACAGAATCACTTTATGGTCTCTATTATTGAGTCTTTCTTGTAACAGAACTTTGTGAATCAGGAGGAAGGAGCGTGACTATGGTCTGTATGGAAGCTGCCCATACTGGATACAAGCACAGCACCTACAAGGCCCTCCAGATTGTGTCCTTTCATGCACTGGAGCCAATCTAACCTGCAGGAAAGCTCCTCTGAATAAAAATCTCATAAGTTGGTCCAAAGTTCATGTTAAAATATGGATCAAAAGTCCAGAGGGAATTGCATAATCTCACTAAACTTTCTTAATAAATGTTATGTATTCCAATATCTGGCTCCTTCCAAGAAAGACATAAAGTCATTCTCCCAACATTCTCTAGGACTTTTACCCTTATATTGAAAAATTAATCTGGTAAGAGATTTTACTTTCATAATAATAAAATTGTATTCCAAACAAGTTAGGAAAACAGAAAGATGTGTGGGGGTGGAGGGGGGTGTCCATATATCAGTATTTTCTGACTTGAGGGGTGTTATGTTACTACTGGGGGTTTTGTACAGTGACAACACAGTAAACAAAATCCATTAAGTACAGGTGAAAAAATCTGTACCTAGAACTAGAATTGTGATGTCAAATAAAAGGTGCAGACCAACAAAAAGATTAACTTTCATGTGACATTCAGAGAAACATTTTGCTTATATCTTTTCTAGAAATATATTTATGTAGACCTCTATCTCACATATGTGAAAGGCAGAAAACAATTCCACTCTATTTCTAGACCAACAAGTGCCTTATCCTTTCATTTTTGATGCCATTTTCTTTCCATTGGGCTCCGCTTCTTTGAAGTATCTCTTTTTTAACCATATAGACAAACATATTTTTCCTGGTTAAGGAGCTCATGTGAAAAATAAAATAATGCCCACTGGTTTTAAGCTGTGCAAATGAGGCATCCATGGCTTTATTTTCTGGCTGTTCTATATATGCTGACACAAAGTCAGTTCTTATAGAATATAAGTTATTCATGAGGACAGTCTCATTTGCCCTAAACAATGCTCTGCTTTTAATTACATTGCCACAGAACAGTTGAACAACTCCCAGGAGTCTTAAAATATAAAGAAAATTACTTAGCTCAAGCAGGACTTCTGTTCACTGCAAGGTTGTATCTAAACTATATATTTCTGTATACTGAAAACTAAACTATATATATTCTGTATTCTGTAGTTAAAGATACAGATAATAGCTCTGGTGGGCATGCAGCTTCTTGCCTGGTGTTGTATCAGACACCTCTGTGATCCCTTCCTGGAAAGCAGAAACACAGGAACGCAGTACAGTTGAACAAAAAATCCCCAAAATTTAGACTTTGCTCCTTCCTGTAAATTTCAATCCCAAATCCTATTTCATTCGGGCCATATAAGCCCCACTGCTATAAAAGGTGCTCAAATCTCTTGCTTTGCTTTGTGTCATTTTTTTTCTCCCAGATCACTATTTGGATATACAAATTTTGTACTTTCATGATCTATCCTGGAATTCTCTGTATAACATAGCAGAGCTGTTTGCCCTGTGCTCCATAGTCCTGTTTCCCTGATGCATGTATGTTAGAGCTGGGAAATCAAAACACAGAAAAGAGGGGTGAAGCATGACCACAAATATATTCCCACAGCTCATACCTGAATCAATGAACTGGAAAGAGCTCCTGGCACATGGGCTTGCTCTTTCCACAAGTTTCACAGATATTTATGATAACAAGGAAAAATAAACAACAATTACTAAATTGGTAAAACTTTTTTAATTTCTGTGGGACTGTGATGCTTTTTAGGCTACATTAAGCCTGTCAGTGAAAAATCTGATCCTTGTAACTGCAGATATGTAAATTGTAAAAGATACTACTTAAATGCCTCAACTAAAAGCTATGATCTAAGTCTTACCAGGATACCTGGATAATAAAAATCTTCCTGTCCATTCACAACAGTAATGTAACATATGGTAAATTAAAACAAATGCAAGACTGTGCTGTTGGAGTCTTAAAAACCCATTAAAAGCCTTTCTAGAAAAAGTTTATTTTCTTCTCACAAATTTATATACAAGAGGAAAAACAGACTGACCTATTAGCTACAAATTTAAAACCTGACATTGATACCGCCTTTAGGTTTTGTTCCTGGTGCATCAGCTCAGCAGTAGAATCAACTCTGCAAAGCTGTTGTCTGGTTAGAACCTACCAAGATGAAATTTAGTTCCTTTTTGTAAGTATGGTACCTAGAAACGTCACACAAGGTCTGACTTTTACTCCTAAAACTTTCTGAGTTTTAAAAGACTTATTTTTAAATCATGTTTTTAAATGCATTGCTTCACAAGCAGTGCATTAGTTATCGTATAAGAGAATACCATACAAAATAATAATACACTATAAAAATGACTTTGTTAAAGAGCACAACTGGGCTAAACTTTGCAAATGAAATGTTTACATGGGATTCCAATTCAGTCCTCAGAAGTTTAGCTGTCTGGTTCTTCCAGTCACTGTTGAAGAACAGAAGAAGAAATTGAATAGTTCCGGTATTCCACTTTTAGCCTCCAAATAGTATTTTCTTATGCCACTGACATTTAGATGCCTGAGATTACTTATTATGCTATAGATGTGTTATTTACTTTTAAATGTAATTTTCAGCCCATGTATCTTTGTTTGTTCACTTGTTTCCACTAAAACAGTGTCAAATATTCTTGCATCTAGCAGCTTCCTGCAGTCTGAGTATCTCATGTGCTAGAAAAAGGATGTGCCCATCTGAAAATTACACTTAGTGTTTCATACAAAGCTGTTGTAATTACACATAAACAAAGACATATTTTACTAATATCTATTCTATATTTTCACACCCTCTGAAAGACCAGCATATAACATTTGCCCAATGGAAAGCTAGGGAAGTAAAGCTCATACTGATAAATTCCTGCCTCACAAGGCTAATGTTTATCATGGCAAAGTGATGAATAAGCAGACTAAATCTGCTCTGCAATAAAAGGTAGCTTCTAAATCACAAAAGACATGTGAAAATCACCTTTGTGAAAAGAAAGAAAATATCTAAGTCCAGATGCTAAACAATAAAACCATCAGGGATTAAAACTACTCTCTTAATAAGTAAGAGTCTGAAATTTTGATCTCTATGTTGCCTAATAAAACACAGATAAATTCAATAATAAAAGATTGTTGTTATTTATTGACAGCTTCCTGAACAACAAAAAAAGAGTGAGTCTAAAGGTAAAAGAAGCCCAAGGACAGAGGGAGTCCTTCAATTGCAAATCCACTGATTTAAAGGAAGACACTCATGTTAATGCCCACCAATCACTATTTTTCTCCCTGTACTAATGGAAAAACTACTACCATACTATATTTGAATAAGCTGGGAGGATTTTCTCCTGAAGCATGTTAAACTATCTCTGTTCTTTACAGTGATGCATCCAAAAGGAAGGAGCTTCCACACACACAAAACTTCTCTCTGCCTGAGCCACTGCTCAGGAGGGGCTTTACATGGAGATGATTTTTATGAGAGTGAAATAATATTTTGAGGGTGATATAACAAGCAGTAGCTTGAGGGAAAAGGAAAACCTCCAAGGTATTAGGGGGTTGACTCCATTCTTCCTTACATCAATTTAAAAATAGCTGAACAGCACAGGCTATCAGTGCCCAGCATGAACATTTCAGAGTGCATGGGCACTGCCAGAACAGGCTATGGATACTCGATTCCCTGTTCACAGGATTAAAAATTCCTTGCAAAGCTGAAAGGCAAAGGATGGTCAGGACTATAGGATTCATCCTCAGCAAGGGATGGATGTAAATTATTGGGAGTAGAAAAAGATCACATATCAGCTCTACAGTCAAGAAAACTGATAATGAACAGCAGCTCAGTGCATGTCACCACTGCTTTTGAACCAACACTGTGACGGGAACCTTTCAGAGTGCAATTCAGTTTCTTTTCATTAATGCAGTGACTGGAAACTGCATATGTGTCCTAATGTTTTACTCAGTGCTTGTGAGAGGACTGTAGGAGAGGAAAGCCTGTTTTCACTAATAGTTCATGCTTTATGAGCAAGGATACAGACAAGCACATACTGCTGTCAGGCAAGAGTGGTCTTTCTCTCAATATTATATACCAGCTAAATCACTTGCCTGCTTCCCCATCCAATTCAAAAAATAAAATCTCCAGAGCTTTCCTACACCTCTGGAAGAAACTACTGGTGCTTGTCTGCTGCTCTTGGACAATGATTCTATGATTACTCTATAAGCTCCAGGAATTTTCTCTGTTGCAGATGGAGAGAGATCATCTCTTCCAGAAAAGATTCAGAACAAAAGCTCAAAGCATCTATTCTTTATTAAATCTGATAGGGCTTGTCTTTTTGCACTGACTACACAGGAGCCCATGGAAATGACACCAGAGTAAGGGTAGCCTTCCTCCAGAGTTCACTCTTTCCTCTTACTCTGTCAACCTTTACAAGGAGCCAGAAAAGGAAAGAGAAGACTTGACTTCAATTTATGTTGTTTTGTAGACATTTTCTGTAATATTAATTAGCAACAAATTATGTTTACATATATATTTTTAACATATACTTACTGGACTATTTAGTGCCTTAACCTCTTAATTCATGGGCAAGAAGAATGATAGATTACAACAGAAGAAAAGAAGCATCAGCTGATTCTAATATCCATACTAAAAACTATAATATCACCTTAGAAGACAAATTTTTCTAAGACATCAAGACCATTTATGGAATCAAGAGTTCTACACCAATATTTTAATATAAAAATGGCTAGAAGCTATTTTTGATTATGGAATACTGTAGAATATTTTCACATACCTAGATGTGACTGCATCCAACACTCACTGAAGTTTCTCAGTAATCTTTTAATGTATTTTAGTCTAATGAGGAAAACAATTAAGGTAAGAGAAAGAGGGGAGCAGTGATCCTGACTACCCATATACCTGGGCACAAGGAAGAAGCTGGAGATTTAGTAGGATCACAGGACTTGGTTAAAGAACACTCAGAAGGTGGTCAAGCATAAATTTTCCTCTTCTTGGTTTCTTTCTTCGCTTATCAGCATCATTTAAGTCCTATATTGAACTACATTCTGAAAATTAGTCTTCATCAAGGCTCAAGCAGATCCACACCCCTCTGACTCAGTACTCGAGGTGAAGTGAAACTGAAACACATTTTAACAGTCCACAGAGCACTAGAGGTCGACCTCAAGATCCCTTTTGATTACTATAATCAACCTGAATATAATTGATTGCAGGATTTGATTTATGTTTACAAACATCTGAGGTCTGCATTTGGGGAAAAAAAAAATAAAAGCAGCAGCAAGCATTTTTGCTTGTCCATTCACTGGTTCATTGAAGTTTTATGCACTTCAAGGCACACAGTGGAGTTTTCAATCGTAGAATCATAAAATTAATGGTTTGTGTTGGAAGGGAACTTAAAAGATCACCTGTTTCCAACCCATCTGCCACGGGCAGGGACACCTTGCAGTAGACCAGGTTGTTCAAAGCTCCATCCACCTGGCACAACTGCAGCTGGAAAGAAATGTGAGCACATGTGAGAGGAAGAGCCCTGCAGACACCAAACCCAGTGAAGAAGCAGGTGCTGCAGGCTCTGGATCAGAGATTCCCCCACAGCCCCTGGTGCAGACCATGATGAGACAGCTGTGCCCCTGCAGCCCATGGAGGTCCATGGTGGAGCAGGGATCCACCTGCAGCCCCTGAAGGACTCCGGCCTGGAACAAGTGAATGCCCCAAGGAGGCTGCAACCCCATGGGAAGCCCACGCTACCCAGAAGTCTTCGCAGGAGCTATGGGCCTGTGGAGAGGAGCACTTGTGCTGGACAAGGGTTCTGGCAGGACTTGTGACTCCACAGGGGACCTAGGCCAGAGAAGACTGCACCTGAAGGACTGCACTCCATGGAAGGGACACATGCTGGAGCAGTTTGTGAGGAACTGCAGCCTGTGGGAAGGACTCACATTGGAGAAATTCACAGAAAACTGTCTGCCATGAGAGGGACACCACTCTGGACCAGGTGAAGTGTGTGAGGAGTCCTCCCACTGAGGGGAAAGGGGTGTGATAAACGTGTGATGAACTGACTGCAACCCGCCTTCTCCATCCTCCTGCAAAACTGTAGGGGAGTAGGCAGAGAATTCAGGAGAAGAGTTGAGCCTGAAAAGAAAAGAGGGGTTGGGGGGGAAGGTGTTTTCAAGATTTGGGTTTATTTCTGATTATACTACTGTGATCTGACTGGTAATAATTTCAATCGATTTCCCCAAGTCGAGTCTCTTTATCCCATGATGATAACTGGTGAGTGATCTCCCCCTGTTCTTAACTCAGAAGCCTTTAATGATATTCTTTCTCCCCTGTCCAACCGAAGAGAACAGTAATAGAACAGTTTTGGTAGATACCTAGCATCCAGATAGGGTCACTTCAGCACAATGTATGATTTTATTAGTATTGTAAAAGCATCTGGCTGGTATTTTTTCATTTTAAAGCTGTTTACTTTCCAGATTCCCAAATGCTTAGACTCTTTGCTCTATTTCTCCGTCTCAATGACAAGCAGCTCAGATTAAATCTCCACAGCAAAAAATTGAAGGCGCAAAGGATAAGGAGCACTAGACAGGCCTGACACAGGACACAACTCAGCAACTTCTATTTATGGACCCACTTTCCACAACCACCCATCCTGTTTTGGGAAGGACAGTAGAGTAACTCACTTTATGTTAATGCATTAACCTAAAGCAACCCATTCACATTTCCTTGTTCTTAGTAGTTTGTCTGTTTTACTTATGTGTTGAGGCATTCATCTCAGTATTTAATTCACTGCATTAACCGTTCACAAGCCACAGACCAGCATAGTCAAAACACTGCTGCACTGATTGCTTAACCTCCAACAATGCTTATAAACAGATTCAACCACAGGGAACAACTCTGTTCCTGTGCAGAATTTGTTAGTCAAGGGTTCAGAGCACACAGTTGATACTCCATCACACAGATTATTTCTACATCCCAGTAAGAAAAACAACTGACTAAAACAGGATGTGGAATTAGGCAGTGTCTAACAGGAGTAACAGTCGCAAAATTGTTTTTGGCTTCAAGAAAGACCAAACCTGTAACTTTGAAAGGCTTACACCATTTCTGCATTTACTCTGGTTACTGTGTACCACTATGGTCAAATCTGGATGGTCACAGGTCAGTAAGGCTAAGAAATGCTGGTGTGTAGAGGATATGAGGGATAGCTGGCTTAAGGTCTCCTTCTTGCCTCTGGCTAGTGCAAGCAACAGCTGTAAAGACATCCTGTGCAACAATGGATTGTGACTCTAGATGACAATAAATAGTGTCTTGTGATGGCATCTGATTTCCTGACATGGTGCCTCAGGGATAGGTTTTTGGCCCCAAAAGCCTGCTTTACATTTATTCCCTTTTTGTCTTCCACACAAACACATCCCTAAGAACTTCTCCCTGCTGTCATTTTTCCAGCAGTCCATTTACCATGTGGTCCATATTCCATGGACAAAGCACCATATTTGTGCTGTCAGTCTTGAATTATGGTCTTCCAGGCCTCTAGTTTCCCCTCACAGGAGAAAATTAGTGGACCTATGACCCTTGCAGAAGATATCAATAGAGCCATCTCCAGGCTGGGGGTAGATGTTCTCTTCTGTGCAAGTTACAAAAGGATGGGATAGTGCCCATTGTCCTTCAGGACAACTGGATATAGGGACACACTGTAGGTAACCCTGTAGCCTGACTGTTGCACCAGCCCATGTTCCCAGTCTCCCATTTTTGTGTTGAGATGCTGATGGACTTACATGAAGCTATTGCCTGTCTATTAGATCAGAGGATGGGTACGTATGGCACAAACACATCAATGACACAGTGAACAGCCAGAGGTGCAAAAGACCTTGATGGGAAAGGTGTGCTGAAGTGGTTGCTGAAGTGCCTTGTGGAGGCCCCTCTACAGCCCCAGTTGGATTCTTTATAGGACAAGACTGGTGAGAAGACAAGTCAGCACTGGCCTTCCCCACTGCAACCACCCTTTTCAAAAACAGAACAGCATAAAGCTGGTCATTCTGAGGCAAACACTTAACTATTATTTTTTTGTCCACCTGAGCTCTGCAGTATCAAATGTCACTATGAACCAAAACAGAGGAGGAAATGTGAGGCAACACAAGACAGAAAATCTTTCTTTGAAGAGGTATGACAAGACTGTAGTAAAGACATCACAATACCAAACCACTTCTGATAAAAATTTTTAAAGACCACTCTGTCTGTTTTTTCAAAAGCAGTCTGTTCCAGCTCTCACAGAGGCATAGGGTAGGTCATCCCAGCCCAAACCATTAGATAAACATGACTTTACCCTGCTGCTAGCTAGGATGGATTTATTTTTTCTTCCACTTCAACAAGAGAGAAGAGTAAATTACTTGCAGATGCCTAAATGTGGTGTAGTAAACTTTGTTGTCCATCAGGAAGCACTCCTCACTGGTAAAGGAAAAAAATTCTAATTTTAAGATCTGTTTTTTCAGGGCAGTTTGCAAATCAATGTCTTCCTAATATAGGTCAACAATAAGGTGTATGCCCATGAAAATTAATTGCCTCTATGCTAACTCATGGGGGGAAAAGGGGGAACAAGGTAAACCTGTATTCAATGGGTGATTCTAGGAGCATGACAACCTTACCCAGATGCCTCATGCTGTTCTGTTTGGAATTTGTCCTCTGTGTTCATGTACATATGTTAACAATTAACTAATTTTGCTGTCTCTCATCTGTTGATTTGAATATATAAGGGGAAAGAAGGGCCAAATTATTTTCATTTATTTTCATTTGAGGAAAATAGCTAGAGTCAATGATGAGTCAAAAATAAGGAACAGACCATGCATATTTTTCAAATATAACCAGTCACTGGTTAACTTGAGAAAATAGCAGATATTACCTCTTATGGTAGATACGGTATCTAAATATATTGTTATTCATTCACTGTTAGACTGTTACTTTCCATATTTGCAACTGTGCCAAAGAGCAGATTCTCACCCTGCTGGCAGGGACATTAAAGGAATAGCTTGTATAAAAGAAAACTAGAGAAACATGCAGAGGCATGAAACTACTAAAATCTTAGAGGACTTTTGTACCACTTGTCCTCCACTTTGTAGATTTGACTCACATACAAACATTTTCCCTTTTCTCAAGACATGCATGAGCACCTTTATGCCACAGATACCAGTCTGAAAGTCAAAAAATACATCGTAAAATCTTCTGCATCTTTTTTTGAGAGAGAAGGATTTAATTTAAAAACATTTGCTTCTGACTGAATAATTATCTTCCCCGTTCATACTTAAATATTTTCCTGAGCCTCATCTTAGACTGAAATCTGCCTATCGGAAAGCTACTTCAGTCTCGTCATTCTTGTGTTTGGGATTTCACACTGTCTGGTGCTTTTGAGGGACATAATGCACTCAAAGATGCCCTGTATTTGACAAAGCATAATGATACACTGCAAGCTCAGGGCTGCAGCAATGAACCAGAGCATCAGATGACATTGAAGCACTACAGCTGTCAGTAAAGCAGAAGGCTCAGGGACAATTGGACATATGTGGGGGAGAAAGGAGACCTATGTTTCAGGAACACAGCCAAAAAAGTGAAATGAACCAGAACTGGCCTAGGATACTTTGTCCGTGGTATACTACAAGTCCTTGGATAAGTAACTGAGCATAGAAAATGAGGAAGAATTTAATTTCTAAGGAAAACAAAACTAAACTTTGCACTCCAAAACAATTTTTCAGCAAAAGATATGAAAGTAAACTCCATACATTAGGTCTCACTGTGAAACAGATTAGCTCTTACTTTACAGCTGAGGAAACTAAGGTTCACCATCACACAGACAAAAAACGGCAAAACTATTTTTCTTATCAAGGTTTTCAGTAAGATATTGGTCTAGACAAACAGCAAGAGCAAAGGTCAGATTAGCACCGATTTTTCTTTCTTCATCATTTAGCCCAAGCGGTAAATCAAACAAAGGCATTTCAGCAGGAGAAAGGATCAGATTTGAACCGAGGCTGAAACTCCTGGATTTCATTTAGGGAAGACAAATAATTCACAACTGTGTAAGATCTGAGCAGTCACGTGTGCGCTGTGCACACATGCACCATCTGCCAGATTGCAGCTGACAGCCATCACTTGGGGAGGGATTCTGCAAAGAAAAAATTCATACAGCCCATCAGGTGATAGCTGGACACCTCTGACGCAATATCAGTATGTGTCAAGGTGAGTCAGAACACACATGGCACAGAATGGAAAGCAAAAGAAGATTAACCCTTTGTCACAAAAGGGCTTCTGTGACTTGGAGTAAGAGAATCAACCAAGGGCTGATGGAACGGGCCACATTTTTGAGCAAAAGTCTGTGAAAGAAAAATGTGTTCTAATTACAACCACTGGGAAAAAGTGCATCATTGTATTCCAGATGATGAAGACAGTAAGGAGTGGGATATTTTCTATAGGAAAGATCAGCTAAAAAATAATCTAAATATTACTTATAACCACAAATCAATAACAGATTTACAGAAAGAGAAAGAATCTTTAAAATAGACTCAAAAAATAAGTATATTCATAGTAATGCTGCAGTCAAATGGGGCACAGTCAGTAAACCACATCTGTACTTCTTCTATTAAAATGGGCTGTTGAGCAAAATTAACTCATCTGGTTAGGGAAATACATTGGGAAGAGAGGCACAAGGACACCACTTCAACTATTACATGAGGCCAATTTACATAACCCATGTGTCATGGCATGTGTTCAGGGTGCAAAAAGCTCAGGAATATTGTTTTTTTTATGAAATAGTCAGGAAGTTGTTGAATAGAGAATTAAAATTTTGTGCAAATTAAGCATGGCTAGTATAAAGAGATTGTTGATTCTTTCAGTCTTCTATTATAGCATACTTTTACATCTTAGAAGGTTTATCAGGTTAGAAATCTCTTCTCTAACCACTTTTCCTTGAGGCTACACACTAACAGAGCCAGATCTGTTTTGCAGCCAAGATGTATACTTATTCCAATCATCTGGCTACTAAACAGCTGTTAAATGGCTACAAACACCAGCTCCAATGGCCATGTCTTGTTTTCTGTCAACACATCTCCCCTCTGGTTCAGGAAAATGAAACCACCTTGGAAAGGACAGGAAGTCTGTTTTCCAAGGACCCTCTTAAAAAAATTTGCCTTCTTGTCTTGATTTAATCTTGTCAAAATCTACTAAACCCATACCTATAAATGTGATATACAAACTTAATGACAGTAAAAATAGAGCTGCTGGAAGTTACTTTAGTTGTTACAGTCATTGTTCTGGCACAAGATATTTTAGTGCTATTGGAGATAATTAAGTCTAAAGGAAACCACAGCAGTAAACCACTTTCGGTCACTTACAATCCACTGAGCTTTGTCCCTTAAATATATGCCTAAACTGGTGGCCTTTTACCTTTCCTGGGGATTGTAGATATGAAATAGGAGGCAGGAAGGAAAAGAACGCCAGTTTCACTCTAGGTAACAGCAGTCTCTTCACTTCTGAGGGAGAAGTGAAGAGAATATGTACCTGTCATGACTTTTAATCTCTTAAAGATCAAAGGTCCAGATGGAATTTCATGGGACATCTTCAAACAACTTCATCCTTAACTCTTGGAGAAATGAATGATCCTCTCCCTCAGATAGGGATGGAAGATGTTTCCAATGATACTGGTGGAAAAGTGACCTCTCATAGAATTGACAACCATGCCGGAAAAGAGTTTAAAAAGTGTTTATGAAGATTTGTGAGCCTACAGCTTCATGTTCCTGATATATCTGTTTCTACAGTATTTATAAAGTTTAGTTGGTAGCCACAATCATGTCATGTGTTAGGCTAGAGAAAATGTTTGAGAAAGGATGTGAAAAAATTAATTTTCTTTCTTCTGTTCTTCATCCTCAAATAGGAGACCAATCTTCAACACCCATCTCACTGGGAAGGAGGTAATCTGACGTCCTCCATCTCTCCCACTAGTGCCCTAGTTCTTAGGCTGTAGGCTCCTCTGGGAGTGGAGCATTCTTTCTTCAGAGCTGTAAAGCAATGCTCAGTGGAAAACTTTTCTCCTCTTTGCCTTCAAAGTCCTGCCCTCATCTCTGAATCACAGCATTAGCTCAAAAGGAATGGTGGTGGGAGATGCACATGTTCCACTGCAAAAGAGGATAATTTGAATACCCCAAGGCTACACATGTCAAAGCCCCATGTCAAACGCAGATCTCCAACTCCTGAGCAAGTGCTCTAACCACAGGACTCCTATTTAAGTGGTCAACACCTCTCTCTTCTGAGCTCTTAAAGAAAAGCATCAGGCAATCCTGTATTCCCAAAACACTGAAGACTGAACAAAGTTTTTGTGGCTGTGAATCACACTTACCTCACAGACTGAATTCAGAACTGCAGCCAACCACCAAAATGAGAGAGATAGAGAGCATTTCATACACATCTGCTCCTCAAATGGTCGAAGCCTCCTTCCAAACAGCACATTGGGTGTTATGAGTACAGCTTGTGTGCCCCGGGAACCCTAAATCTGTGCCACATTACTTAATCTATGAAGAGCTGGATGTCTAAATTGGTTTTATGAGTCACATTCCCAAAGGCAAACATGTTAAAAGTATCTCTGAAAGCTGTGTAAAAGAATTGCATTTCAAAAGGAAACTGTTAAGTGTTTTTGTAACACTGGGAACCCCTTGCAAGGGAGTGGCATTGTTACAAACTCACTGTCCAAAAAGATGTATCAGTCAGTATCTCTGCCTCGGCTGAATAGTCCTGAAAATGAGAAATGAGACAACTGTTCTCTTCTTATCTGTTGCATGTATCCTTCAGACCAAGCAGGTTAATTCCTTATCACTATACAAGATCTAGGGCTGGAACTGTGACAAATTAGTCATAAATTGATTAAAAAAAAAAAAAAAGAGAGAGAGAGAGAGAGAATGATATGAGTTATTTTTTCTCAGGCCTTTCAATATGTAACAAATTTCCCCATTCAGAACATTTATTACAGAAAAGAGTCTTATTCTTATTATGCAAATCCCCCTCTAACCACCTCTCATGTATCTGGTCTACCTTTCTATAAATGCTTGACCTGTGCATGATTGCTGGAAAATTGTTCCTGATTCTGCAGCGGAATCCACAGGAGCAGTATTTCCCTCCATGGGAGGGATGCAGTCCAGTGTTTTGTCGGTATAACCAAACTGGGTAGGACCCAGCCTTACCCAGCACAGCAAAACAACTGCTCAGGGACTCGTTTTTTCCTTTTTTAGCTGATGTCATCCAGGAAGCAATGCAGCTCAATTAGCCAAAAAAAACCCAACCCAAAGTAGCAAGCAGTTCAATAGGTGGATATGCTGACAGTGTTTTATTCAAAGAGGCTCTTCCAGTGCAAGTCCTGGTGCAGGCAAGTGGGCTTTCCACTGCTATCTCTAGATTAATGCAACCACCAAGCTTCGCTTATTTGTATTTTATGTGGACTTTTTGACATTAAGTGTCTCTGAACACAATTTAGCTTTATAGCTGAACTGCCTGTTGGACACAGCCAGTTGAAAATGAGCATTGTATAGCCCTTCATTTTACTACTTGGAATCAAAGTTATTTTACTCTGAGCTACTCCTTGTATTTCCATGGTCCTTGGAATACCTTGCACCTGAAGTAAACTAGTGTATAAAGCCCAAGAAACTTGTATATCACTGTTGGATTGAAGTGTTTTTTGTCTTTCAGTCTCCATTGCCCTCACGTAGTGAACAGCTCTGTATGCCAGTAACTTTACATGCTTCAACAGTCCCACTGAACAGTTCCCACATGACCTTACTGGTAACTGTAACATTAAGTGCTAACAACAGGAATACTCTACATACAAAATTTCGTGTCCTGCTCAGAGAAGGAACAATGATCATCTCATCTCAAAGGCTTGAGAATTTAACAATTTCCATCTTTGCATAGAAAATCCTCATTGTTCCTTCCCTCATGCTCAGGATGTCCTAAAGACAGAGATGAGCATGGCAGTGAAACCCCTGGCATGAATCCACACTTGGCCCCCAGCATTTAGGATGAACACCAAAAGAAGGCAAAAGTCTGATGAGTTCCAAGAGCTTCATTTTAGGAGACACAGGAGCAGAACCTCATGTGATGGTATTTTCTACTCTTGCATCCATCAAGTACTATAGAAATATGGCAAACTAAGGAGTTACTTTAGAATACTGAAGGAAGGCATTTCTTCCAGCAATAACTTCTGCCTTCAAATATTATCATATAAGTAGTGATGAGTTTTGAGGGCAATCTGTGAAAAATATTGCACGCCCACATACACAGTGATTGAAGCAGAATATGCTTGCTGAAGCTGAGAGTGGTATTTCACCATTTAGGAAGCTTTTTCATTAGTCAACCATCTTTCAACAGCTAAATCCCTTATTTGCTACCTTAAATGTTGCTTAAAAAAAAAAAAACAACATTGTGGATTCTTATCTCCTTTTCCAAGCAGTTTGATTTCTTCAACCCTAAACAATTTTGTCTTGGCACAGCTATTAGGCTACGTTAAACATTTCTGGGAAATGTGTGTCAAAGTCAGAGTGCTCATTGTTTAGTTTGAGAAATAGTTTCACATCTGAATGTGGGAAAATGCAACTCAGGAAAAAAACAGGGTTTAAAAGAAAACCAGAATAAAAACTGAATTAAATTACTGATCTCACTGAATATGAAGTTGGGCCCCTGATCCTTCAGTTTCACGTATAATCCTGAAATTTTACAGAAGCATTTGCTTATATACTTAGGGGAGTTTAGCAGGACTCACTCCAACATTTCTATATAACTGTCTTCTCTGAACCTGTTTTTAATTAATCTGTTACATATTCTAACTTCTAAAGAAAGGGATTTGGAAAAGCACTGGGCAGCAGCCTTGTTTTATTCCTATTAAGTCAATGGTAAAACTCCCCTTAATTCCACTGGGAGCAGAATTAGATCCATGCCAAGCCCATTTTCAAAATCATGTCTTTAAGGCTTACACAACGCTGTCTCCCGGCCCTTGCTTAAAGCACAGACTTCCCTCTACCGTCGTGTTGTTTTTTTGGTTGTTTTTTTTTTTTCCGCTTGCAAAGTAAAGCCATGCAAATACGCAAACAAGCCAACCTCAGCATCCTAACTTCTGGGAACAACATATCTCACCATTTTCTTTCTGACTGTGTGATTAATATTTTGGGGAAAATGTTTCAGATTATAGTGCTGAACTGCTGTGAGACTCTAGGTAGACTTTGAATATGTTCCAAAAAAGTCGGAGATAAACCCCTGGGTGTTGGCTGGGTTCCCCTTTCCTGTTAAAGCGACACAACATTTTATTCTTCTCACATGCCAGCTGTTTATTGCATTGCTCTGTAACACAGGCAAAAATAATAAATCGGTCTCTCTTTTTTTATTACTTTGAAACTTTCCCTCTCACTCAGTGTTTGGGGACCTTGATGCAGCAATCTGATCCACTATCGAACACGGTATTTCCTTGCGCCAGCACATGATGGTCTTTCCATTTGTACTTGCATAGGCGAAAAGTCGGATTTTCATCTTTCCGCAAATATATATATGTATCCTACTTCCTTCGAAAAGGTGCACCTTTTACCTACAAGAAATAAAACAATAAATAAATAAAATTGAGCCATGATTACCTTACAAAGATTAGATTAGATTAGGGCTCGTCCTGACCGCTGGGTTAGGAGCTGTTCCCGGCCCCGGCGCGCCCCCGCTCCTCCCGCACCCCTCCCGGCCCAGCGCGCGCCCCGGTGAGTGTGTGCCCGCCTGTGCTCGTGCGCCCGGAGCGCGCAGGACCCCGGCGCGCGCCCTCGCGGGGCTACAC